>JAXIVJ010002221.1:0-115023 GCA_036785665.1 Chirona hameri
CTTTTAATAGCATAGCTTTTCTCATGGTTGCATTCCAGAAACCTTGCCGCATGCCATTCCTGTGGCCTCATCAGAAACAAAGCACTTTGTGCTGGAGCCGACCCTGGGGAACAAAACATCTTGTGAAACATCCACAAGAGGCAATCGGGCAACGCCGTCTGACAATGGATCAGTTCGTGTGGGGCAGAGCAGGCTGCAAATGAACTGGAGAGACGTTCAAGAGAATGTCGAAGTGGGAGGCCAAGTGGAAGACGTAGCAAAACTGCCCTGTTTGACGCATTTGACCCACTTGACATATAGGTACTGTAGTCTGGACACGGTAGTCTGGACACGGTAGTCTGGACGACACGGTATTCTGGACACGGTAGTGTGGACACGGTAGTCTGTACACGGTAGTATGGACACGGTAGTCTGTACACGGTAGACTGGACACGGCAGTCTGGACACGGTAGTATGTGCACGGTAGTCTGGACACGGTAGTCTGGACACGGTAGTCTGGCCACGGTAGTCTGGACACGGTAGTATGGCCACATTAGTATGGACACGGTAGTCTGTACACGGTAGTCTGTACACGGTAGTCTGGGCACGGTAGTCTGGGTACGGTAGTCTGTGTACTGTAGTTTGGCCACGGTAGTCTGGACACATTAGTCTGTACACGGTAGTATGTACACGGTAGTCTGGATACGGCATTCTGCACACTGTAGTATGTACACTGTAGTCTGAACACGGTAGTCTGGACACTGTAGTCTGGACACGGTAGTATGAACACGGCAGTATGTACACGGTAGTATGGACACGGTAGTCTATACACGGTAGTCTGGACACGGTAGTCTTTACACTGTAGTCTAGACGACACGGTAGTCTGTACACGGTAGTCTGGACGACACGGTAGTAATGTACACGGTAGTATGGACACGGTAGTCTATACACGGTAGTCTGGACACGGTAGTCTGGCCACGGTAGTCTGGACGACACGGTAGTCTGGACACGGTATTCTGGACACGGTAGTCTGGACGACACGATAGTCTGGACACGGTAGTATGTACACGGTAGTCTGGACACGGTAGTCTGTACGACACGGTAGTCTGTCCACGACAGTCTGGACACGATAGTCTGGACGACACGGTAGTATGGACACGGTAGTCTGTACTCGGTAGTATGGACACGGTAGTATGGGTACGGTAGTCTGGACACGGTAGTCTGGACACGGCATACTGTAAATGGTAGTCTGGACACGATATACTGGACACGGTAGTCTGGTCACGGTATTCTGTACACGGTAGTATGTGCGCTGTAGTGTATACACTGTAGTCTGGTCACTGTAGTCTGGATACGGTGGTATGGACACGGTAGTATGGCTACGGTAGTCTGTACACGGTAGTCTGGACACGGTAGTCTGGACGACACGGTAGTCTGTACACGGTAGTATGGGCACGACAGTATGGCTACGGTAGTCTGGATACGGTAGTCTGGACACGGTTGTCTGGTCACAGTAGTCTGGACACGGTAGTCTGGATACGGCAGTATGGATACGGTAGTCTGGACGACACGGTAGTATGAACACGGTAGTCTGGATACGGTAGTCTGGACACCGTAGTCTGTACACTGTAGTATGGATACGGTAGTCTGTACGATACGGTAGTATGGACACGGTAGTCTGGATACGGTAGTCTATACACGGTAGTCTGGACACGGTAGTCTGGGCACGGCAGTCTGGGTACTGTAGTATGTGTACTGTAGTCTGGATACTGTAGTATGGATACGGTAGTCTGGACGACACGGTAGTCTGTACACGGTAGTCTGAACACGGTAGTATGTACACGGTAGTCTGTACACGGTAGTCTGTACACGGTAGTCTGGACACGGTAGTCTGGACACGGTAGTATGCATACTGTAGTCAGTCTGTATACTGTAGTCTGGTCACTGTAATCTGTACACTGTAGTCTGTACACTGTAGTCTGGACACTGTATTATGGCCACTGTAGTATGTACACGGTAGTCTGGACACTGTAGTATGTATACGGTAGTCTGGACACGGTAGTCTATACACGGTAGTCTGGACACGGTAGTATGCATACTGTAGTCAGTCTGGATACTGTAGTCTGGTCACTGTAATCTGTACACTGTAGTCTGTACACTGTAGTCTGGACACTGTATTATGGCCACTGTAGTATGTACACGGTAGTCTGGACACTGTAGTATGTATACGGTAGTATGAACACGGTAGTCTGGACGACACGGTTGTATGTATACGGTAGTCTGGAGACGGTAGTCTGAACACGGTAGTCTGGACACGGTAGTCTGGACACGGTAGTCTGCACACTGTAGTCTGTACACTGTAGTCTGGACACGGTAGTCTGGACCCTGTAGTCTGTACCCTGCAGTATGGACACTGTAGTATGGATACGGTAGTCTGGACACGGTAGTATGGATACGGTAGTCTGGACACGGTAGTATGGATACGGTAGTCTGGACACGGTACAGGCATACAGAGAGAACAAACGATCCAGTTGGATTCATAATAGATAAAACATTGTTTGGTTTAGATGAGGAAAAGCCGATGAAGTGGAAGAAGGCATGGTCAAATGCCCTGGCCTTGGCCTACGATTGAACTAGCCCTAAAGAAAGACAAGCATTGTAGTTTTTTTTGTTTATAGGCAAGGGGTTGCAATATGCAATAGCCAAAGTTGTCAACTTTTGGCCACTTCTGATATAATTATATGGTTTTGGGGTCTTCCCAGTGGTTGCTCTGACCTGGCCAAGAGCGAACGTAGCCGGTAGCTGCAAACCATCCTTATTCACGCAGAGAGAACATTAATGTAGATATGTAATTACTTAAGTTGCGGTTGAACATAATTCATGCTGATCACCGCCCATTAGGTACATGACTTCGCTGCCAATTTAAGCACTGGGCAATAAATGCATGTATTTCATACCACGTATCATCACAGCTAAAATAGCACCACACAAAGCAATAACAGTTCCATCCTAATTAATGGTCGGCAATATAGGTAGATAACCACCTCCACGCCACCACCACCAGTCACTGTGCAGTTCGTGACTTCCCGCCGTGCGGTGTGAATTTGGCCCGCAGCGGTGCCCGGCGCAGTAATGCACGGGATAGAGGCGGTCACTGAGCACATTTCTAACCGAGACGCTGCTAGCATTGCAAGAGTTTATGTGTTGCAATGTTGAATCACTTCGGGTCGACGGACGGCCCAGAAACAGTTTCCAGGAAGGTCCAAGAGACTGCCTCCAAGTCCAGGCATGCCTCAGAAATGGTGCTGGGTGGGTTTAGTTGGAGCAACTGTTGCTTGTGCTCTGTACTGGTTTTGAGGTGGGACAGAGTGCGGCTATCAGCTGCGGTTCGTGGAATGGAGTACACGATGGCCTAAAATGCAACGTCTTTATGCATAGCGCTCCAATGGCCGACGTTTAGCTGCGATCGCCATGAATGTTCCTTCTGGATCACAGGGAAAAAACACTCCATAGCCCTAACTAAAGCACCTACATTTATCTGATGGAAGGCTCGTCTGATTTTAAAGGGGTTTAACTTCCCCTTGGTAGAGTCAATCTGAATTAAAAGGCTGTACCGGAATGACAAGAGACTAGTGTGGCATGTTACAGAAAGGCCATGGGCAGCATAGGCGTACACAAGGGGGGGGGGGGCAAACGGGGCAATTGTCCTCCCCCAGGTCCCCCCCAAATTGCTCCTTCCTGGAGCGAATCCTGCGTACGCTACTGATGGGCGGCACCTAGTTAAGACTCCGTCTGGCATTTCATTTTCGTTTTAACTGATCTAAAATGTGTAATATATCTGTAATTAACGGCACCAACTGTTTTTCCTTGGCCCACAGCATCAAAATAACATCGCCCACTACTCAATAAACTTAGACTTTTGAAGGCGAGAGAACGTTTCAGCGACAAATGCGATGCCAAAACCGCACACCGCGTTATAAGCGCACACATCAAGTTTGAATATATAAATCATCAGCCGACCACACGAAAACGACGAAACCGCAACATTGCCAGCGTTGGTGGCGATGCGCGGCGTCTCTTTAACTCCACACAGCCATCGACTGCCGCCTACGACGGCCTCAGCACGGGGTAATTATTCGGATATGGTAATCTGGCCCACTCAGGCGCGCCATTCACCGCTCAATTAGGCTGTCGAAACGCAAATCAATCAGTGCAGTCGGGAGTGAGGAGCTTGGCCAAGGGCGGGTCGAGAGGGAGGGAGTCGGGACGATGCCCTGCAAAAAGCGACCGAGATAGGTCGAAAACTGACTCATAATCTTGTTCTGAAAAAAACCTTCTTTGCACAAATATAATTGATAATTTAAGAAAATTGATTTTGCACAGAAAGCTTAGGCATGTTTACTGCAACAAGTTTACTTTTAAACTAGTTCTAAATGCACGAAGAATCGAAATATGATGAGTTTTCTGACTTCATCAGACTTATTGGGACTTGCCCCCCCCCTTCCCTCCTAAGCCACTTTGTTTTGGCGTTCTAAAGCCGCCACTGAGCTCGACATATCAGTGTGCCGCCTCCCATCATTTAACCTATAGCCACATCATCACACCAATCGATCAGTCCGGAGCGCCACCACGACTGTGACGACACCCTCAATCCGTCATAAAATACTTACAATATTTGCCCCCACAACCCCTACCCGCCCGCCCGCACATCTGCCCCAGGCGACTACACCACTTCATCTTCAGTCAGACGGTGTCTGTATATGGTATAATGAACATAGGTGTGGCATCTCTCACGCCTGGAGTATGAACGCTACGATACGTCTCGCGGCGGACGCGTCGCCTCGCCGCCGCGTCGCCTTGCCGCCGCGCCGCGCCGCGCCGTCGCGCCCCGGCGTCATTGAGAGGGTAAATGGACCATTTGCCATGAGCGGGTCGTATCTTGTCTGCCGGAGCGGCGGTCTGCAAGGTTAAAACCACCCAGATGCCGTGACTGGTCCATCAGTTGTAATGGGCGGTAAAGACGGTACGATGCGTGGTCGTTACCTACACCAGGGATGTGGTGTAGTATGCCGGCAGGTCGTACCAGAGGGCCTGTATCGTATCACGTCTTCAGGTCAGACGGATTCGGTTCTGTATTATGAATATCTTATTGTCTTTTTGGTGCGATTGTCATGAAAAGAGTAATAATGAATGCAGGCGTTTGAGTTAGTCGGCTTTCTCTAGACTGATAAGCGAAACCCTGATGGCCCTTTGCGAACCAAAACATCCAAAAATGGGATCTGGTCGTTCTTTTCCCACTCAACATTAAACTTAATACATGAATGAAGATTATTGAGCCGAGTGAAAAAGCTGTCAAAGTCGCTATCTTCCGGCCAAATGGAAAACACAACATCTACGTACCTAAGCCAAACCAAGCTGGGCGGCGCTATATCCTTAAAGCAGCTTGCTTTCAAAATATTCCATGACAAGATTGGCCAAAATAGGTGAGAGAGGATTTCCCATCGTTAAACCCGCCTTCTGCCTATAAAACCTATCGTTGGCTACAAAAACATTGTCATCTAAGACCACTCTGATCAGATCGATAAATTTCTTGTTAGTTATCGGTATATCTAAGTTTAACCTAGGAATGATTTCTTCAAGGTACTTAATCGCTTCGTTCACCGGTACCATCGTAAATAACGATTCTACATCGAAACTGACCAATCGACTACTTGTCGGGATTTTAAGACCTTTTACCTTCTCACAAAAATCCTGACTATTCTGTATTGTAGGAATCCGAGCTTATACCTACAACAGGAGCGAGATGATTGACAAGCCATTTAGACAGTTTGTATGTTACGGAACCAACATTGGATAGGATTGGCCTAAGAGGATTGCCTACCTTGTGAGTTTTAGGAAGACCGTACATGTATGGCAGAGACGAATTCATGCTTTGAAAGTGCTTACATAAGTCTGTCTTCCCCAGCAACTTCTTCATTTTTGTGTTGAACATTTTCACTTTGTCTTCTAGAGGGTTTTTCTTGAGCTTTTCGTTTGTTCGGTCATCCACCAGTAGTTCATCCAGCTTGCTGTAGTAGTTAGCACGATCCAAAATTACTATTTGGTTGGTTTTATCCGACTTGGTTATTAGCAAATCGCTCTTGCTTTTCAAGGCTTTAAGAGCCAGAGTGAATCTTCTAGGAATGCCAACTCTGTTATCCGCACAGACATCAAGTGAACTGAGTAGGCATCCAGTTAGGAAATCATGTGACAAATCACCGTCTTTATTGGCCTTTACTAAAGAAACCAGATGATCCAAATTGAACTCATCTGTAGCCTTCGTTGAGAAATTTGAATTGAAAGATAAGTATTGATTGGATCTTCCTGAAAAGTTTCAGGAAGATTCTATCAATACTTTGTTGCTTATTACCATCAAACCGCAATTTTGCCAACACAGTATATTCTTACCAACATATTACACAATTATGAGGGACATTTCTAGCCAAAAATCGCATGTAAAAGTTGTCTAGTTTTTAAAAACTTTCAGAATCTTTCAGATTTTTTTTTCAGTGCTATAATCCTTCGTGAAAACGGCTAATAGTAAGACCTACAACAATGGTCCGATATAGTGCGCATCCTCTTTTAAAAAAAAATCATTCGAATATGTTCCCATTGACAGGTCACAAAACTAACCAGACCTTAGGTAACAGATGGAACAAAATCTGAAAATATACAAAAATTGTAATCCCTGGTGCTTACATGACACGTTGTAAGTTACAAGTTAATTGGTGACTCAATTCTGTGAGTTACGCCACTAGGGAAATATTAACCTTTTGATTGATTTATTTTGCATTATCTTGTGCCATGCATTTATTTGCATTAAAATGCATAATTGATCGAACCTCAATTTAAAAGTGAAATGCCAACTTTTCTATTTCGAAAATTAAGTTTTAGCATATTAAAAAAACCGAAGTGAAGAGTAGTTTTCGTACGCTTAAAACTGAGTGATGAAATGATGTTTAAGCTCAATTAGACCAATGTTAGCAAATAATTAAGTGATGTAAACATTTGTGCGTTGTGATGTTCAAATGTTACAAACGAGCTGCATGCACCAGGAATGGAGACGGCGAAGAATATATTGTTCCTACGAAATACCAAGGGCATGGGCGACCAAAGTGAAGAGCAATTTTCGAAGACTTTTTGTGAATTGAAAAATTATGTTTGAGCTAATCCAAATTCTCGGTAATATTAGACAAGGCACATTTTAGAGTTATGGAGGAATTATATTCACATATAAATTATTAATGAGCAGGAAAAGTATTTAAGCAACACAAAATGTGCTAAGTACTTCCAGATACCTTTGTGTTCAGTTTGGAACGCTTAAGCGTTTTCAAATTGAAATAACTTCGGTTGGAAATATTTAAATGCTTAATGTGAATGGATGCACATATAAGTTTGTCTCCTCTCCCAATTTCAAGTGCCAATTCCTTTTTTTGTGGGAAAGGGTCATTATTTCCATTTAAAGCATATTCAGCGGTTATTTCGCCTGACCTGACCAGGAGTCGTGACCCGAGATGATATCGGATAACAAAATCGGAAAAGTTGCACAAAGGATAGGCAAGATGGGCACACAAACGGCGAGCGCCTGGGAGAGCTCCGGCCAGTCTGAGAGGGCCCTAGACGGTTTGCGAGAGGCTCCGTCTCCATGAGAGGGTCCTCAGATGGCCTTAGTGGGCATTCACCAAGTCTGAGAGGGCACTAAGCCTGTCTGAAAGGGCCCCTGCCAATTCTAAGAGGACCCTTACCGGTCGGAGAAGGCCCTAACCGGTCTGAGAGGGTCCTATGGAGGCATGAGAGGGCACTGAGTCGGTCAGATGGCATTACGCTTCTCTTAGATACAATTCGTTAGCATCAGCCTGAGGGAGATATTAGCCGTTTTCACGAAGGATTATTGCGCTGGAAAGTTTCTGAAAGATTCTGAAAGTTTTGAAAAACTACACAACTTTTACATGCGATTTTTGGCTAGAAATGTCCCTCATAATTTTTGTAATATGTTGGTAAGAATAAAATATGTTGACAAAATTGCGGTTTGGTGGTAATAAGCAAGATAAGTATTGCTAGAATCTTCCTGAAACTTTCAGGAAGTTTCAGGAAGATTCTATCAATACTTATCTTGCTTATTACCACCAAACCGCAATGTGGTTAACATATTTTATTATTACCGACATATTACCAAATTATGAAGGACATTTCTAGCCAAAAATCGCATGTAAAAGTTGTGCAGTTTTCAATACTTTCAGAATCTTTCAGAAACTTTTCAGCACAATAATCCTTCGTGAAAACGGCTATTAGTTATTCTGGGGAATCTCGGCTTAAGAGGACCCTCGGTCAGCCTGAGGGAAATATTGGTTATTGTGGGGAACCTCGGCCGATCTGTTTGGACCCTCGGCCTGAGAGGACCCGGGGTAGGTTTGGAGGGCCCTTGTCAGATCTACGAGAGCTTAACGCTGATCTCAGAGGACACAAGCTGGTCTGATATTGTCTGCACTGGCGGGTCTGAGAGAACTCTGGGCAGGCCTAAGAAGGTCCTACAAGATACTGAGGTGACCCTTGCCATGCTTTAGTTGGCCTTTACCAGTCTGAGGGGCCATAGGTGGCTTGAGAGGGCCCTAGGGCGGTCTCATAAGGCCCTTCCCGGGCCCTAGGGTCAAATGTCGGGCTTGGAAGGCCTTTGTCATTCCTGATAGGGCCCTTGCCTATTGAACCAGTTTCGGAAGGGCTCCCTCTTATGATTTCATGGGAGAGCAAAATTATATGTTTGCGCACAACCTATAGATTGGGGGATTAGCTGCCCTCCCTGCCCCTCTTGCGCCAGTCCGCGGGATTGGGCTGGAAAGGCAGGGGCGGTGAAGTGTGGAAATTGCCGTGTTTCATTATAAAACAAATGTCCTGTAGAGCAGAGAAGTGTGCCGAAATACAAGTTTGTGATTAAAGACAAGAAATATTGTAAAATTGTACTATTTGCTATACATATATTGCAATTTGGATGTTCAGTACTGGTCATTGGTATTTATTTTGCGCCGAAGACACGATTTTTGCGCCGTGATTTGTACATACGAGATTTGTACGTGATTGGTATGTACGCCGTGATTTGTACATACGTACATACTCGTATATGTCGATTTTCGACAAGCAAATAAACAATAATTGCCTCTATTTATACAAATTAGTGACACACATCTGGACAGTGATTCACTGATCGTTAGAAATGGATGTTATTCGTCGCCAAAGAACAAGTAAATATCATTGCACAAAGTCTATGATTGTTTAAGACGAAACTGGCCGAATAGTTAATTTACATCAACAAATACGGTAATTACTTTTGCCTTTCTAAGGCCTGCTAGATTGGGGCAAATATATGGTTTTATTCTCTTCTTTTTGCCAGGGGTCAACTGCTCTCTTCCCCCTAATCCGTCACACCTGTAGATGACATGATAGAAAAACAGCAAATTTGTAAATGTTTTTTCAAGAAGCCTAATTTCGAAATTGTGTCAATACACAAAGAGCGTCGGTACGTTGGATGTACGAGAGGATAAAAGGTGGGAGTCAAAAATGGGCGCATAAAGAATATTTTACCATTTGTAGAACATTCCATATACCTATATGACATCAAAGGTTGAAGACAACTTCCAGTTTGGTTTGTGACAGACATTGCCCAGCGCAGGCCCTGCCGCTGGTCAATGTCGATTTTCGCCAAGCAAATACACCAATAATTGCCTCTATTTATACAAATAATGACTCAAATCTGGACAGTGATTTACTGATCGTTAGAAATGGATCTTAATTCGTCGTCAAAACACAAGTAAAATATTTGCACAAAGTCTATGATTGGTTAGGACGAAATCGGGAAAAATACGACACACAGCTGCAAACGTGAGATTGCCTGCTAAAATCTGGGGGGCAAAATTACCATTTTGCGCTCCAGGATTTTCAACGGGGGGCATTTTGGGTACCCTGCCCCCCGCAATCCGCGCCCCTGTAATACACAAGGAATACAACCCCGATGACCCGATGAGGCGAAGTTTGTAAGACTTCTTAGGCTTTGACCACCCCAAACCTACCTGTTTTGGCTGTTTCTCCACTGAGCTTGATGGAAGCCAAACTAAATTCATTGAATTGCTAAGTGGTTTAAATAAAAGCTGTTCCACGCCACTGCAGCTGGGGTCTCACAAAAATTAAATCTGAAGGAGGCCCGCACTGCTTGTTTCCCACGCACGCGAAACATGGCGTGAGGACTCCACGACGTTGACATCCTGTCATTTGAAATTATGTTCGCCAATTGGCTCAAATAATGGGAAACCATAATCGGTTTAGGGAACTTCCGAACTTATGTTTCAGGATTGCGAAGGTAAGCATCTGTTTCACGCGAGTCATTGAAGTCTTCACCAGGGTTGTGCTTGACTCAGAGTCGGTGAGTCAAATTTGACTCACAACTGACTCAACTCAACTTGAGTCAGAATTGAGTCGCTTAAGAAAATAGGGACTCAACTTGAGTCAGAATCGAGTCACTTAAGACAAATAGTTGAGTTGAGTCAGAGTTGAGTCACATGGATGTCGCTTGAGTCAAAGTTGAGTCGCCTGGATGCTGCTCAAGTCAAAGTTGAGTCGACTCATCCTCTTACGAGTCAAAGTCACATCTGACGAGAAAAACAATCCTAGCAACTAAATAATAAAGGCGTCCAAACAATGTTCTAGAGTGTGAGGGTGTGAGTTTGGGTGCTTTTCAAACCAACTTTATAATCATTAGTTGAAAATATATAAATTTTCTATCTAACAAATAACTTCAAGAGTACTTAATTACATCGCTTACTTCGCTGACTGCTCCTTATCTTAAGTGAAGCAATACAACATTAAACGCATACATAAACATGATATCTACAGTATATTAACCTAATAATAACCATATCAACATGATTTACATTGCATCAAATAGCATCAAAATAATGACCAATTACAAGATACCAATAATTAAAGCCAACTGAAGATATTTGAGCATACTTACTCACGTTCCCAGAGAATACATTTAAGCTTGAACCCCAGTCACTGACAACCGATCTAACTTGAACTAAAACATTCCATAACCCCTACGAACACATATTGGAAAATTCCAATTTTTCTTAATGCTTATACGAACCATAATTTTGTTTGTATTATTATCATTATTGCTATTAGGAACATATATATTTGAATATATCTTACAATGCAGCTGGATGCAGTAGATATTTATTATAATGTAATATTCATGTGCCTTGATCCAGTGTAAATACAAATAAAAGTATTTACATATAATATTCCGATTACTTTTTGCAAGTCAAATACCTACATTTGAATCAAAGTCGTGAAATCCGTTGAACATGAGTCAAAAATGAGTCGATTCAAGAAACTTTCACATGAGTCAGAGTTGAGTCAGGAATAAAAGCAAATGAGTCAAAGGTGAGTCGACTAAACAAAAAATCTCCCCCGCTTGAGTCAGAGTTGAGTCAGTGGTAACAGCAAATGAGTCAAAAATGAGTCGACTCAAAACAAAAATTCCCCCCTCTTGAGTCAGAGTTGAATCAGAGTCCCTTCAAAATGAGTCAGAGTCGAGTCAGTCTAAAAAATCTGAGCCGAGCACAACCCTGGTCTTCACACACAATGGTAGCCTTTTCTTTCCAGACATGCTCGCGCCGATGGAACTTGCGTCGACTTATTATTTCAAGATTTCGAGACTGGATTTCGAGATTGGCGGCACTAATGGTTCGAACCACGATCCTCCAATTAGCATCTCCAAATAGTACGGAAATTGATGTTAACATGAGTGCACCATGAACAAAGAGGTCGAAGGTTGCGACAGTTTCTCTCCAATTAGCGATAACCTCCCGGAATCGGCGGGCCGACCCGACCTTACTGGTCTGAAGCGGAGCGTCTTTAATGTGATACTGCTACGAAGACGTCCGAAAGGGCGGCTGTGTTTAGACTTGCGCAGTGCCCATGGCGGGGCGGGTCATTTTTTTGCTCGCTTTTCTAAATGCCCGACTGTTCACACATTTGTGTTTTTACACCTATCAGTTTCGGATATGAGAGACATGTTGACATTTTAAGATCCCACCGCAGGCACTGTTACATATTTTGCAACCCTGGACTAGTTCGCATCAGTGCTTGAATATAATAACCATGTAGTTGCTTTCCAAAACCAGTTTAGTAGAATGTGCCCTTTCGTTTTTATGGAAGGAGCGGAATTAAATTATCGTTATGTGTGTTCGTTAATTTATTCAACCAAATTATTCTCCAAAGACGGTATCAAGACGTTGACAATCATATGGTGGCCCTGGCCTTATCAAATGATTTAAATTGCAGCCCGCGCCCCGGTGGGCCTCTGAGACAACTTCAACCTGGTGGGGGGAGGGGGATGGTCAAAATATCCCCACGGGCCACTAATTCGAAAACTAAAAGGGCTAGAAAGACCTCAAAGGTAAAATTTGCAAGACTGGAGTCAGGACTTTGCTCCAGAAACCTCAAAATATATCGGGAACTATAATAGCTAGGAACAAACAGAAAAAGCAATCGCAAGCTCATGAAAAATGCAATCCCCTAGGTGTCCTCATATTTTAGCTCAGATTAATAGCTTAGGCTCCAGAGGTCACCAAAGGTCACGACAGCATTTTCTTCCAAAAAGTTGTTCGTGAATAACTTGTTATCGGTTGAACATAGAGCAATATTTTTAGCACCATCGTGTTTATCTTATCAAGACGCTTCAAAAATGGTGACATAGTTAGTTCAACTTCAAAATTTGACCTCAGATCAAGGTCATTTGGTGACCCCGGTAGGTTATGCTGCATATAGGGCGACACGAATTGACGAGACAAACACAACAGTGTCATTTGCACGCCTCTATCTTTATTATATCAAGAGTTATTGGGAAAAGTGCTGGTGAACTCAGATGGCCTCAGCTGACCTTGCAGAGGTCACTTAGCAATAATTGCACCTAGGTCATCAAGAATGAGCTAAAATAACATAATTCTGAAAGAATTGACCTGCTCTAATGCATAGTCTGAATAGAAAGCATTTCTATATTTTCTCACTGACTTATAATGGAAAGGTCACGAAATTGACCTGACCTTAGGTCACCGATATACAAAATACACTGTGGCACGACCACAAACATGTTGGAGGTAAGGTCACTTGACGTGACCTGCTGACCTGACCTGAGATGACCTGAGGTCAAAACTTTCACACAATGTGGGTAATTGATGCCTGAACAGAACAGCTGTGCCAAATTTGGCGGCACTGCGCCGCGCCGTTTTCCCATTATTCCTGAAACAAACACAGTGGGGTCAAACTGACCCCCACCGGGCGAAAGGTTAACCATATGTTTTGCAAATCAAGAATGTCAATCACAGAAGCTTTTTTGAAATGTATAAAGAATATCTGGCCGTAAATAAAATAAAATATTGCTTATATGAACAGACTGGTTATTGATTGGACTCTGATTGAATCGATTGTAATCGTTCAATCAAAATCCATTGAATCAAAGAAGAATCGATTCACCACCGGATTTTGTTATTCATGAATCATGATTGAATCAAAAACCGCATAGAAACAAGGCTGATTGAATCAAAAAGACTGTGCAATGCTATTTCAATGGTGAGTCAAACATGATTTGATAACACAAAATTGATTCTTTGAATCGGAAAAAATCATTTCTCAAAATGGTTATCTATGAATCAAACGTTGACTGAATCATTCATATTCCAAAATGTATCGTGATTGAATCCATCCAAAAATGTGAATCAATAACCAGTCTGTATATGAAGAATGTATTTTGTCTGTTACACCGCATCATTTAGTTTCTATTTTAACTGTACATTTTTTGATTACTTCTAATTAACTTTTATTTGTGAGATACAAATACTTCAATGAAATCCGTCCTTACTCAAGAGCTACGTAATATCATACTATTGTTTTATGTTTGATTGTAACAGTATGTCGCAACACTCTTCCAGTTTATCACTGAGCACGCTACACAGTAATTTAACACAGAAGGGAATAGAAGACTTACCAAATATCTTAATTGTTGTATTGGTTGATTTCAGCCGCACAGTTATCGCAGATAATTGGATAATTGGATCCTGTTTACACTAACATTATCTCATTATTTCAACATTATTAATAATTATCTCACGTCATTATCATAACATTATCTCACGTCGTCATTGCTCATCAATACAGCGCCGAATAATACAGTACAAAATGCAATCAATACTACAATACAGCGCCGTATCAATCAATACATAAATCAATCAAATCAATCAATACAGCGCCGAAGTTTAACCGCTGACAGGAGTAATGGGCACAAATGTACGCCAGTTATGTCTTCAACATCCAAATTTAGTCATATTGTTGGATTTCAAACATGTACAGTTCCAGTTTCGCCGATCAATATCCACCAACATGTCAACGATGAATATCTTTGGTGGCGATTCGTCGAATGAATAAATACATGTACGGACGTAATCCACATTTTTATACGTAGCATTTACTTTTGCACCAATTACAAACATGACGTAGCCTTAGGTAAGAGCGTCGCTACCTTTTGAAAGTTGGGGGGGGGGGGGCGGATGCATTTTTAAGTCGATTCTTTCCATGCAACGCACATGGCGTAATGTTAAAATCGGAAAATATTGAGGAGGGGGGGGGGGGGGGGAGGGGGGGACGTGTGCCCCCCCGCCTCCGACGCCCATGGCCTTAGGAGAGCACACCAATTAATGAACGACCTCGCGGGCGTGACGTAATCTTCCTTTGCCCGTGTTTGTCATTGATCTGACACACGCGTGACGGATATGCTCAACTCCAGACAATGGGAGAGACAACGGACAGCGGACGACCCTCGCCGCCCGGCCATTACGTCATCTGAAGCGACTCCATTTTTCTACTGCCATCCAATGATGTATTTGTAGACTTGTTTGGCGTCATGATGCTCTAAAACCCGCAGTAAAATTTCACAAAATAAAATAGCATGCTTTAACCCGCGAGTCCCTGGGGGGGGGGGCTTTTTTAGCCCCCCTTAGGCATATTAGGAATATCTGAATAACTAATGCAGATATTGACGCCATACTTTCAGTACCTTTTCCGGGAATCATTTTGACACCTCTTGAGATAAAACATGTAAAAATTTCGTCAGAATTTTTAATCTCGAGATATAGTGAATTTAGTGACGTCACTAAACACGATTTTGACACCAAAATCGGCTAAATTTTGCCAGGCTGTACAAATGCCGCATTTAGAGAAAAAGACAATCGAAAAACGCTTAAATGTATACAATTGCAAGGGCTACAAACTAGCTATCTCGAAATTGCGATTTTTGTTTTTACCCCAAAAAGTTTTTTGTTTTTTGTTGAAAAAAATGCTCACAAAATCACATTTTTCAAAGATATTGAAAAAAACCGGAATACATGTCAGATATCGACATATGGGCAACTACCATACCAAATTTCAAAATGATATCATCTTTTTTTGACTGTCATGGCATATAAAGTATGGGTAAATCATGACGTCATATTTTGAAATTGCCTTTTTTTGGCTTTTATTGACCAGATACAGACAAATAATTGCCAGCACTGTTTTTTAAGATAACACTGATATAGAAACATGCTTTTTTCATTTCGATTTATCAATTTCAAATTTTGACCTTCAGTGACCAGAACTTGACCTGAACTTGACACTAACTTCACGCAAATGAAGTCAGGTGGTAAAATGACTACCACTATCGAATTCTACGCGTAAAAGCATCCATGAAACATGTGCTGCATGACTTTCATAGACAATTTGTGTGTAGGGACTTTTTGTGACCTGACCTTGACCTTGATTTTTTCCAACAATCTCACTTTAGCTCATATGGGATATGTATCATACCTTTGACAGCACTTTGGGTGATTATAGGCGCAATCGAAGGCCATGGATGGCAAGTATTGTCCATAAACTCAAATACCTCGATTTTGATTTTTGACTTGACCGTGAATTGACATGTGACCTTAATTTGATTTTTTTAAGTTTGCGTTAGGCTTATCTCATTGAGTGCTTTCGAATGCCGCCTTGCGCGTCCCGCTGCGATCATTGGTTCTGAAGATACCAGGGGGCTAAAAAAAGCCCCCCAGTGAGTCGTGTTACAGAGTGACCCCAGTGACTGCCGGGTTAAAGGCTTGTTACATACCATTCACGAACAAGGTTGGAGTATTTAGCCACTGAAACTATTTACTCGGCCACACATACAACACCACTACGATAAAGTCACAATCTATAACAAAAACGGAGTTAATTCTCCAAGATTTTGTCTTCAAAGCAGGTCAACAGGGAACTGAAACTACCACAGAAAACTCTCACGTTTACCATTTGCACGCTCCCAACGCAGCCGTCTTGACCAACCACCAGTGAATCGCTGTTTGGCAACGACAGACGGTCGTCAGGGCAACGACAGACGGCGTCTGGTAGACGGTCGTCCGTGTGTCACACAAATTGTTGAGGATTGTGTCATGACGGTCATGGGTATTCGGCCGGTAATTTCGAATTACAATTGCGACATTGCTGCTATCAGCGGTATTGCTGTTTTTCCGCCATATGTTGGCATCTTTTGCCACAAATGCTACATCATTATCTAGAATGCATACACATCATTCATGAACGCAATATTCCCATGCTATGGCATGGTTATGAAGCATGAGCACGAAACGAAAATACCACGAAATGACTGTCGATGCGGTCACCTACACCTATTCCCAAATGGTCTCTCTAACCCTTCTTTATCCGTTTAGAGCACGACTCGACATGGACTCCGATGTGGAGTCCAAAATAAGTGGCATTGAGCCAGTAGAACCGGCAAAGCAAAGCACGAAAAACAATACGAATGACCGGCTATTCAGTAAGGTGAGACAATACGAAAAAGAGAAAGAGAAACTCCTCCACCGCATGTACTAGTGACGTCACAGCCTGTCTGAATCGTCATGTGCAATTCATGACGTGGGACCAGACGGAGCGTTTGCCGCACTTGTGGTTCTCAGCATTTGACTTGTTCACACTGCTTTAGGTGCCCCTGATGACGGGTAATTTACTGACTGTATGTATAGAGGAGTGGTGATATGTGATTTATGAACATCACCATCATCACCAGAAGCAGCAGCAGCAGTAGTAGTGGTAGTGGTTGTAGGCCCAGACTGGTTATTGATGCGACACTGATTGGATCGATTGGAATCGTTCAATCAAAATTATTTTAATACAAAATAATTGATTCACCACCAGATCTTTTGATTCATGAATCGTGATTGAATCAAAAGATCAAATCATCACAATCATCAAATTAAGGCTGGTTGAATAAAGATTTAACGATTCTTAACGATTCAAGTACACTTGTAAATTGTGCAAATACATGCAGTCCCAGTGGCGTCATTAACCTGCGCACTGCCCGTAGCCCGTAGCCCGTAGCCCGTAGCTCGTAGCCCGTCGCCCGTAGCCCGTAGCCCGTAGCCCGTAGCCAGTAGCCCGTAACCCGTATCCCGTAGCCCGTAGCCCGTAGCCCGTAGCCCGTAGCCTGTTCGTGAATCCCGCATCCCGTTCCTGAATTCCGTATCCCGTATCCCGTATCCCGTATCCCGTATCCCGTATCCCGTATCCCGTATCCCGTATCCCGTATCCCGTATCCCGTATCCCGTATCCCGTATCCCGTATCCCGTATCCCGTATCCCGTATCCCGTATCCCGTATCCCGTATCCCGTATCCCGTATCCCGTATCCCGTATCCCGTATCCCGTATCCCGTATCCCGTATCCCGTATCCCGTATCCTGCATCCCGTTCCCGTAATCCGTTCCCGAATCCCGTTCCCGTACCTTACTCGTTCCGAACATCACCAATCTCGTGTAGGCTTTACAATACAGAGTTCGGATTTTAAATATGCGTCAATTTGGTATCTGCCGATGGAGGTTCGTTTTTTGCTTAGCTTGCTTTTCACTATGGCAAGATTTTGCCGAAGCAAATTGCTTCGATGACTAAGTAGCTTGATGTAATGCTTTATTACGCCGAATAAAATAAGGGCCGAGAGCGTTATATTAACACTGTCATTATAACCTTAATGTTTGTAAATATCAATACATTTTGGGTGGTTATTGGACAGAATTGATTGCGCTTTGCAGCTGCATATTTTTGTATTGTGTACCGCCCTCCGTTATTGACGATATGGCGGTGTGATGAAATACATATTATAAAATGGTCAATTCATATATTCCAGGCCGATTTAATCTATTAAATATTTAACAGAAAGCTTCGGTTTTCACGCATAATAAAGCCGGTACCTTCGTCTGCAAAATTACGTTTGTTTCAGCTCTTCAAGTCTCATAGGTTCGGAGCACTAAATTAAATCGTTAAGGACGACATAAAAGCGTGATTTAAGTTTGTGAAGCCATTAACTTTCCACGTGCCACACACCGCTCGCCGAACCACATTGCATACGCCAGCCCGTTAATTGTTCTACACGCTTGTGTTTGTCGCATGCTGATCGGACGAATAGTCTCCGAGATATAAACCTGGGATTGCATCATGTTTCACGATTTTTTCAAATTTTCACACATTTCGCTCCGGTTTTTCCATGTGTTAAAATAATGGAGAAAAAGTCGTTTTCCAGCTCGTGCCACGCCCTCATTATGCGCCCTACGAACCCCGTTTCTCGACACAGCACGTCGTTGAAATGTCACCTGGATCGTGTGAAAATTTCATCTATCTTCTCGCAATAGTTTAGGCTGCACAGCTGAGCAAAGCACAAAACTACAAAATAGCCACATACATACACAAGCACTTTACTCAAATAGTAGTTCCCCCGGCAGTTCCCCTGGAATATTATAAATATCTCAATAACTAATGCCGATATCGACGCCAAACTTTCAGTACCTTTCTGGGCATCATTTTTACACCGTATGAGAAAAAAATGAAAAAAATCGTCAGAATTTTTTCTCGATATATAGTGAATTTAGTGACGTCACTAAACACGATTTTGACACTAAAATCGGCTAAACTTTGCCAGGCCGTAGAAATGCCGCATTTGAATCAAAATGCAATCGAAAAACGCTAAAAGGTAGACAATTGCAAGGGTTACAAACCAGTTATCTCGAAAAAAGAAAAGGCCGTGATTGGTTCGGAAAAAGAAAAAAAAGACCCCCCAAAAAAACTTGAAAAAAATGCTCACAAAATAATTTTTTTCCTCAAAGATATTCAAACAAGGAATATATGTCAGATAACGACATATGGGCAACTACCATACAAAATTTCAAAATGATATCATCTTTTTTTTACTGTCATGGCATATAAAGTATGGGTAAATCATGACGTCATATTTTGAAATTGCGTATTTGGGTTTTTATTGACCGGATACAGACAAATAAATGCCAGTACTGTTTTTTGAGATAAAACTGATATATAAACATGCTTTTTTCATTTCGATTTATCAATTTCAAATTTTGACCTTCACTGACCTAAACTTGACCTGAACTTGACACTAACTTCACGTAAATGAAGTCAGGTGGTAAAATGACTACCACTAGCGAATTCTACGCGTAAAAGCATCCATAAAACATGTGCTGCATGACTTTCGTAGATATTTTGTGTGTAGTGACCTTTTGTGACCTGACTTTGACCTTGATCTTTTCCAACAATCTCACTTTAGCTCATATGAGATATGTATCATACCTTTGACAGCACTTTGGGTGATTATAGGCGCAATCGAAGGCCATGGATGGCAAGTATTGTCCATAAACTCAAATACCTCGATTTTGACGTTTGACTTGACTGTGACCTGACATGTGACCTTAATTTGACATTTTAAAGTTTGTGTTAGGTTTATCTCATTGAGCGCTTTCGAATGCCGCATTGTGCGTCCCGCTGCGATCATTGGTTCTGAGATACCAGGGGCTACCCCCTCCCCAGTGAGTCGTGTTACATAATATACCCCAGTGACTGCCGGGTTAAAGGGAATAATTCACCTTTAACATGGGGTTTTGGACTGATATATCATATTTGTAGAGCAGATCTAAAAATGGGTAGTGGTGAAAGAGTTACCTCCCTACGTTAAGTAATTTCGGCACAGGACTAGTGGGCCCGGTTTCATGTCCGCTGTTCCGGGCTACGATCGGGACATGGACGCTCGCCGCCGGAGGCAGGTACACTCTCTGGCACGTAGTCTCTGATCACGACGCCTCGTTAATATCCGCTCAGTCGCCCGGACGGCGCGGCGGCCCCTTGCCAGAAACTGTACTTCTGGTCAGGCGGAGCCAGAACGCCAGCTGCTGTCGTACGATTTCTCGTGAAATGCAAAGAGAAACTTACTTCTTTCTCCACATATATCCATCAGTTGTCCAAACGAAAGTCATATTCGTAGTTTTGAGCTCAAGATGCACCGTATGGTTGGATTTCAAGACAACTTTCAAGGTGACCTTAATGCCAGGTCGCAACGACAACAATCATAGGAGGTGAACACGGATGTTTTCCGGTTTCGCGTCTTCACAGCCAAGGCACTGGCGAATCCAGGGGGGGGGGGGGCGGCGGCAGGGGCTAAAGCCCCCTATCCCAAGCTCGGCAGGGGTGGCAATACAAATTAGCCCCCCTCAAATCCGCTGAAACTGGCGATGAAAAAATGGGTACCTACTTGCCTGCGAAAAAATAATTTCTTGCGATTGTTTTTTTATTTTTTGTTGCTTCGTTCGTGTTTCCTCTATTGTGTAGCATTTTGGTAGCAGTAGGGCTAGGGAAAGTGGCGCGTCTCACGCTATTTTGGATTTTTTCACAATAAACGTAAGTTATAATTTTTCCACGCAGCGTCACAGCCTTTGGTCTCCTGCTGCCTGCTCGGTGGCAGAAGAGAGCTTGAGTGAATTTCCTTGTATCACTGGCGGATCCAGGGGGGGGGGGGAGCAGGGGCAAAAGCCCCCCATTTCAAGCTCGAAAGGGGCGGCAATATAAATTACCCCCCCCAAAAAAACCCGCTGAAACTGGCGATGAAAAATGGATACTATTGCGATAAAAAAACTTCTTGCGAAATAAATAAATATATTTTTTCCTCGTTCGTGTTCCTCTATTTGGTAGCATTTTGGTAGCAATAGAGATATGGAATATGGCGCGTCCATCACTATTTTGGAGTGATTCACAACCAACGTAAGCTATAATTTTACACGCAGCGTCGCAGCTCTTGGTCTCCTGCTGCCTATTGGGTGGCAGAGGAGCGCGTGAGCGAATTTCCTTGCATAGGTACCTATATTGTGTGGAATACGTCTATACTAGTATTAAGTAGGGCAATTAGGTTCATTTTTTCCTTCAAATCCCAATGTTCTTTTTGTAGCTGGGGCATTCCACGACAAATCGACAAAATCAAAGTGGAAAATTACACCGTCATGGCACCGATTTTGACCAAAATTGGTATATGGAGTAACCTGGGGCGCTAAAGCGAGCTGTGCAAGTTGTAATGCAATGCCAGCAGTGGTTCCGGAGATATCGCCTCGGACAATAAGGTCACGGTGCTGGTCAATCTTTGTCAGCCCATATGGCGGCAAATTTATGAAGCAAAATATATGTATTATGTGTCATTAGAATGGCAATGAGCTGTTTTATAACATGGTGATGTTTATTTTTTCATTTTCGAAAATTTCCAAATTAAGTAGGTACGTTTTCGAAATTGTACAACTTTTTTGGATACCTTTTCTCAAACGTGTTTCTGATTTTTCGCTATGCTATTTTTACGTGTAAGGACGTGTCAATTAAGTGCACAAAGAAAATTGAGGGATATTTGCCTCCAAATATCTCAAATTTGGTCATTTTACATGCTATTTTATATATAAACAAGTTATTAGCTAATAACTTTTGACTGAATAAAACTAAAATGGTACGGTAAACGTTATTTTGCTGTTCTCAGCTAGACGAGTTTAATGCTCGAGTTAAATGGATGACCTCTTTCTGACATTTGATGATCTTGACCTTAAATGTCAAAATGAGTAATTTTTTTGAAATTTTTAATCTTTTTTGGATTCCCAAGCCAAATGTATTTCATATTTATTATTGTTAATTGTAAAGAAGTGTCGTTTAAACAGAACAAAAACAATTGATGGTTATTTGGCTTCAAATATGCTAACTTTTGTCATTTCATATGTTCTTTTTGTGAAAGATGTTATTCCCCAATAACTTGTGACTGAATACATATACAAAGTTAAAATGGACACCATTTGGTTATTTTTGTCAAGACGCGTTGCATGTTATGCAGTATGACCTCTTTCTAACATTTAGTGACCTTCACCTAAGGTCAATGTCAAGGTTCAATGTTTGGTTTCCAATTGTGGTCCATTCCAATTGGTTTCCAATTGTTTTAATACCAATGAGTTCCTATCTTCAAGACAAGTTCAAAGATATATAACATCACCGTGTAGGTCAAATTTGGAAAGGCCACCTTCCTTACGCCGTGACCTTGACCTTAGGTCAAGGTCATCAAATGTCAGAAAGAGGTCATGCTGCACAGCATTCAATGCGTCTTGATGATAACAACAAAATGACGTTTACCGTGCCCTTCTAGCTTTATTCAGTCAAAAGGTATTAGCTAATAACTTTTTTATATATAAAGTAGCATGTACAATGATCAAATTTGAGATATTTGGTGGCAAATATCCATCAATTTTATTTTCGCACTTAATTGACACGTTCTTACACGTAAGAATAGTATAGCGAAAAATATAACCTAAGTCCGAAAAAGGGGGGAAAATGGAGATACCCTTTAGGTCATATGGAGTCTCCTGGGGCCCGGAATGCCCCCAGTGAAATTAGCCCCCCCATATTGGGAGGCTGGATCCGCCACTGGCCAAGAAGAACGACTGCTTCAATGCTGAAATCTGCAAGTTTGTTGTAAAATGGCTTGACAATTCAATGAAGGGTGAGTACGTCTTTAATGAGGTTTAACCCTCGCCCGGGTAGGCAGTGGCGTATTTATAAATATGTCAAGGGGGGGGGGGGGGGGGCAAGCCTTCAAGCGGGCGCCAAACCCCCACACGAGGGCGCCTATTTTTGTGGCAAAAAGTACCCCAATAGTTTTTTATCCGCGGATTTGGGCCGGTCACTTTATTTTGGTATTCGAACTGATTTTTTTTTGTTTAAATTCACAAAAAAATTATTTGTGGAATTTTTCCGAAAAAAAAGTTTTCATTTGTAGGGATCAAAAACCCCAAATTTTGGAACATAGAGATGGGCAATTTAAAGAGAATGTCATTTCCTTTCTTTTGACGTTTTGTATTTGCAATTTGCTTCAAAACTCTATTTTCTTCGATTTTTCAAACATTTATCGTTTTCCACCAAAAATGGCATGACATGACGTCATTAAAGCTTCATTTTCTCTAAAAAAAAACGCTGCATCAATGTCATTTAAATTTGGTAAGAAAACGTAGCATTGATGCAGCATAAAGTTCTAAACGTTTCACGTTCATATGCATCATGGTTTTCAAGTTATTGAGAAAAACCAAGAGGGGGGGGGGGGGGGGCAGATTCTGCCCCCTTAAGTGTCACGGGGGCTGATTGAATTGCATCAGGTGCGCTTTTTTGTCTATCATTGCAAAAGGGATACATACAAATTTCAAATTAAATTACTCGAGAGAGAAAAAAACTTCCGTTTTCATAAAGTTTTCTCCTAAGATCATTATTTTTCACGTTCAGAGTAGGGAACGCATACTTGTCTGAATGCCCCCACCAAGATTCCTGTGAGGAGGGGCATTTTCCCCTGATGCCCCTCCCCCTGGATCCCCCAGTGCCGTCAGCGAAATGTGTTGTTGAGCGGGGGAGGGGTAAATGATAAAAACAGAAAATAACAAAGAAGTTAATGAAAATAAATTATACAATAAATCGATAACTTAAATTAACTGTTCTTTACAGTTGATGATATTCTCGAATATTTTTTAACCGTGGAATTCGTGGAATTGACCAGGATTTGTGAAAAAACAATTCAAAGACACACCAAAATCCAAATTATGGCAATAAAGAGGCATTCATGTCTTTTCAATTCATGAATGGGATGGAGAAACACTGAGGAAGGGTTCGCGAGCACAACACCTCAGTTAAAGAAGTGGATGGCAAACAGCCAATTTTGCACTCGGGCCAGCCAAATCCACCCAACCCGTTTCCCGGCTTCACAAAATCAACCCTGCCCTATTGCCCGGTCTGCCGAAGTCCCAGGCATGCGGAACTCCGCCCTGCCCCGCACACAGGCTTGTCCAAATCAGCCCTGTCTCCACCCATGAGGTCTGCCAAAATTCACTCTGCTCCTGTTCTATCTAGCCTCCAAAAATTCACCCAGCGGCACCTGACCTGCGGGTGCTACCTTATCTGAGGGCGGCACCTGGCCAGAGGGCAGCACCTGGTCTAAGGGCGGCATCTCGTCTGAGGGCGGCACCCGGTCTGAGGACATCACCTGGTATGGTCTGAGGGCGGTCGGTGGCACCTAACCTGCGGGCGGCAACTCATTTGAGGACGGCACCTAGGCCACTCCAGGCCGCTCTTTAGCCGCCCCTGTAGAAGGAAGGGCGCCTGTCGGCATTCCAGGCGCCCTACTACGTGGGCCAGAGGCACCCGGCCAGAGGGGCCTGAGGGCGGCACCTGGCCTGAGGGCGGCAGCCGGCACCTGGTCTGATGGTGATATCTAGTCTGAGGGCGACAGCCGATACCTGGTCTGAGGGTGACATCTAGTCTGAGGGCAACAGCCGATACCTGGTCTGAGGGTCACATCTAGTCTGCAGGCGGCATCCGATCTGAGGGCGGCACCTGGCCTGAGAGTGGCACCTGGCCTGAGGGCGGTACCTGGGTTGAAGGTGGTACCTGGCCTGAATGCAGCATCTAGTCTGAGAGCGGCAGCTGGCCTGAGGGCGGCACCAGACCTGAGGGCGACACCTGGCCTTAACCCCCCTAAATACGCCCCTGGGGCTGGTCACCGAACCCCTGGCTGCCCCCCCCACACACTCAAAGTTTTGTGGCGAAGCCACTACCTCCAAAGGCACCCTCCGATACACCTCCGAAGGCGCCATCCCACATACCCTCGAAGGCACCTTCCGATACATTTCCGAGGGCGCCCTTCCACATACCTCCAAAGGTGCCCTCCGATGCATCTCTGAAGGCGCATCCCACATAGCTTCAAAGGCGCCCTCCGATACATCTCTGAAGGCGACATCCCACATAGCTTCAAAGGCGACCTTCGATACACCTTTGACAGCACCCTCCCACATGCCTCCAAGGGCGCCCTCCAATACACATCTGAATGAGCCCTCCCAGATGCCTCCAAAGGCGCCATCCGATACACCTCTGAAGGCGCCCTCCCACATACCTCTGAAGGCGCCCTCCGATACATCTCCGAGGTCGCCCTCCCAAATAGCCCCAGAGACGCCCGGCCTCACATTCAGCGAAAGGCGCCTTTGTATGTATGGAGGGAGGGCGCCCTCGGTCCTCGGATAGATATATCTGAGGGTGCTTTTGGACTATGTGGGAGGGCGCTTTCAGAGGTGTATTGGTGGGCGCCTTTGGAGGTATGTGGAAGGGCGCCTGCACAGGTGTACCGGAGTGCGCATTCGGAAATGTTTTGGAGGACGCCTCCGAAAGTATATTCAAGGGCGCCTTTGAAGGTATGTGAGAGGGCGCCATCGGAGATGTATCGGAGGGTGCCTTTGGAGCCTGTAGGTATGTGTGAGGGCGCCTTCAAAGTTCACAGGTGCATCGGTGGACGCCTTTGGTGGTATGTAGAAGGGCGCCTACATATATGTATCGGAGGGCAACTTTGGAAGTATATGGAAGGGCGCCTTTGGAGGTATGTTTGAGGGCGACTTCAGAGGTGTATGTGTATCAAAGGGCGCCTTTGAAGGCATGAAGGAAAGCGTTTTCAGAGGTGTATTGGTGGTCACCTTCGGAGCTATGTGGGAGGGTGCCTTCAGATGTGTATCGGAGGGCGCCTCTAAAAAGTATTTGGGAGGGCGCTTTAAAGGTATGTGGGAGGGCGCCTTTAGAGGTGTGTCGGAAGGCGCCTTTACCTGGTATGTAGGAGGGTGTCTTCAGGGATGTATCGGAGCGCACCTTACATTCAGTGGAACGCGCCTCATATTCAGCCGGAGCGCGCCTCACATTCAGCGAAGGGCGCCTTCGGCGCACTTCGCTGAATGTGAGACGCATTTCATGAACCGAAGGCGCCTTCGGTGTCTTCGGTTCATGAAGTCCAGTTCCACTTCATGATCAGCTCGCAGTTCACAGGGGTGCAGTTCCCCCTAACTACACCCCTGTGGGTAGGGAAAAATATTTACGTGACCGGGAAGGGGGACTGGTACGACTCCCTGGCGTTTCGCTCCTAATTGAGCTAGAGCTTCGATTACAAAACGAGCGTATTGCTTGTGACAAGATACAACCGCTGATACTCGATGTTATGGTCCTGGGCCATTAGGTGACCTTTGAGGTCATGTCAATGACCCGGATGTCATCAAAATCGTACATGCGTAGAAATTGAATTTAATCGAGCTAGAATCGTGAATGAGGATATCATTATGCAAACATGGATGCTAAATTTGAAATCAGCGTCACAAAATGTCCAAGAAACTACCCAAATCCAAAAAGGTCATCTTTATAGGTTATCCGAGGTCAGTGACCTCGGTTGACCTGTGAAAGTGCATGCCCCGAGTGGAACATATAATAACGCAAACTGGATTTCAAATTTGAAATCAGCGTCACAAAATGCCCTAGAAACTGCCAGACGCCAAAAAGATATCTCAGGTTATCGGAGTTTATTTATTTATTTATTTATTTATTTATTGAGTCAACAACCACAGGCACAGGGCCCACTTACGGTTGCAGTCATGCTGCCTCATGCAACAGGAAATTAAAACATTCACAAACTACATGAGTGCACATGGTACAATAAGAGAACACAACTATACTGCATAGTACACACAGCAGCATACAATAAATACATAAAAGGCGATTACAATCGCCAGTGAAAGTAGGAACAAACGTGTAAATAAAGCGCTGATACAGGCAAAAACCTAAAAATAGACAAATACATAAAAGCGCCGGTAAAAGTAAATATAGACGTGTAGATCTAGCGCTGGTACAGGCAAAAGACCTAAAATAAACAAGTGCGACTTAAAGCCAATGACCGGTCACGGGACAGCTCACAGCAGTGACCTTAACTCAAGTATGTGCCCTGAACATCAGCGAACTTCGTGATGTCAGACCTAAGGGTACGAGACGGCATAAATAAATCCGTCTGAGGGCTGCTGTGTGTGAGCGAGTTAAAGAGATGCGGGAGACGAATCAAGAAGCCCCTCTTTACAGAGTCAACTCTTCCACGAGGTACATGGAAGAGCTCGGGGCGCCGCGTACGTCGGCTTGGTGCTGACAGCGGGAACGTTGCCACAATATCAGGGCAGTCTATGTGGCCGCTGAATACTGAGCGCATGAACATTAGATCGGACCGAACGAAACGCGACCTGACCGATGCGCAGCCAAACAGCTCGAGCAATGACACATAATCAAGTGGTGGGCACGCTGCTTGGGTTTGCTATCCCAGCCACATCAGGAAACGGTGTTGAAGGCGCTCCAGCCGGCGCATATGGGTGACCGCAGCGCCTAACCAGATTACGCTACCGTATTCCAGTACGGATCTTACATGGGCCTTGTAGGCGGCGAGGGCTGCGGCATGGTCAAAGCGCGTTTGCTGTGTGCCAGCAGACATCTGCATGCTTCTAATTAGCAGGCCAAGCATGCGGTTGGCTTTAGCGACAGTGGCGTCAACGTGGTCCGCAAATGTAAGCTTGGCGTCTAAAATGACGCCAAGGTCACGCACGCGCACACATCGCTCAAGCTGGTGGCCGTCCAGCACGTACGATACAAGATGGGGTGATGAGCGCAGGGTAAAAGTGATCGTCTTGCACTTAGCTGGGTTGAGTTTCAAACGCCAAGTTTTGGACCACAAACTGAGGCGGTCTAAGTCGGCCTGGAGGGAATGAGCGTCCTCTGGGGAACTGATTCGGTTGAAAATTTTGATATCATCTGCATAAGACAGGCACGATGTTTTGATGTGATTAGGAAGGTCAGCGACGTAACAGGTGAACAGAATTGGGCCTAAAATGCTGCCTTCCGGGACCCCGGATAGTACCGGAGCCCAGTCAGAATGTTTCCCATCGAGAATGACTCGCTGGGATCGTTGGCTTAGGTAAGACTCAAGCCAGCTGAGCGCAAGACCTGAGATGTTAAAAGAGCACTTGAGCTTGTGTAAAAGTAGACTATGGCTCACACTCGTAAAGGCGGAAGAATAATCAGTGTAGATTGCGTCAGTTTGCAATCCCTTTGTCAGTGAGGTCCAGCAGTGTTCCAAAAAACAAGCCAGGTTGCTCAGGCAGGAGCGTTTAGGAAGAAAACCGTGCTGAGAAGAAGGCAGTGCTGGAAGGCATGCTTGGAGCAGGCTCTCGCACACTACCTTCTCCAGAATTTTAGAGCAAAGTGTTAATAATGAGATTGGTCTGTAGTTGTCTGGAAGCTTTTTAGAACCATTTTTGAATACAGGAATGATGCTGGCCCGCTTCCAAGTTGACGGAAACACCCCGGAGCGCACCGACAATCGACATATGATGTCGATAGGGATCGCAAACTCATCCGCACATTCGTGTAAAATCCTAGCACTGAGGCCATCAGGACCGCAAGCTTTATGTGGGCTTAGCTCGCGCAGGAGCTGTGCCACACGGCCAGGTGGAACGTTAAAAGCAGACAAACCTGGGGCGTTAAGAGCGGGGGTGTCCGGTAAAGCGTCAGTACACGGTGCGCTAAACTTTTTAACGAAACACTTGTTGAAGCAATTCGCCCTAGCCGTTGCGTCCTTCACCACCATGCCGTTGCACTCCAAAACGGGAGACACGTGACCACTGGACTTCAAAGATTTAATGAATGTCCAGTATCGCTTAGGATTATCTTTGAATTCTCGCACAAGTCTCGTTAGATAGTCATGATAACTGGTTCTAACCTCGCGTTTAAAATCTGTTGTAATTGACCTCGGTTGACCTCTGAAAAGGTTAACCTTGGTCACGATCTCGGTGGAAACCACAAATGTCACCTGTTAACACCTGTGCATATGCTCCTGAACAACAAACACTCGGAAAGTGAACAAGTTACAACATCGATACTACGGGACGCCAGATGCGCCTGCCATGACCTTGAAAAACAGGCCATAGGTCACGGGTCATGTGGGGTAAAAGTTCAAAATTGTCAGAGTATGTCTGAGATTGTTCAAAAGTAGGGTACTGAAAGTTTAATTGCAATCGGTTGATAACTACGTGAGTCATTCCCGAAAAATCGAAGGGGGGGGGGGGGGGTGGCATCCACAACCCCCTACCCGGGCGAAATTTTGAACATTTTGAGTCTTGTGCCCTAGATATGCATTCTCATCAATGCGTCACATTGCTTGTGGTGCGGACCTATACAAATGTTATTGTGCGTTTAAAGTAAGTACAAATGTTAAAGTGAACTATTTTGCCCAATTATATAGGAAAGTAGCAACATAACACATAAATGCGCCGACAAACGGCCCGGCCCGTGTTTTCCCAACCAGCATATATTTGAATTTGTAGTTGAATTGCGTCGCGGAGCGGCACGAAATTTTCGAATTTATTCCCTGGACAACTGCATTCTTACTCTTGAAAGACCCAGGGTCCCTTCAGATCGTCTAGGGCCCCTCCGACCTTTTCAACGCCCTTCTGACCTGTTCAGAGACTCATCTAGGATCCGCGAAAAAACATGATGTGGAGTGGGTGATATATATTAAATACAAAGAGTACTCTACAAGAGAAATTTAAATTGGAGCTTGCGGGTATATTGTAACACCATTCGTTAGCGATTAAGAGGCATTCGGCAACATGTCATTGCTCATCTTAAAGACGGGCAATGGCCTTGTTGTGTAGTGCACAACGCCGGCGCCAGGTGGTCTGTCTCGCCGGCCGCCCGGTTGCGGTGCACATAGCCGGTGTATTATCGCCTGCGGCTCGGTGTCAATGTCTGGTGACCGGTCGGGGAAATACACAGTCTGGACCGGAGCTCTACGTTACAACAGACCTGTTATTGAATGCCTCTTAATCGCTGACGAAGGGTGTTACAATACACCCGAAAGCTCCGATTTATATTTTTTGTTGTTGTTGTGTGGAGTAAGTCTTCTTTGTATTTTATCTTCATGTACGTGCTTTGGGCCCTTCCGGTCTGACCAGGGACTCCTCAAACCTTCCAAGAAGCCCCTCTTGTGTGTCAAGGGGCCCATTCGGCCTGTTCAGAGGTCTTTCCGACCTGGCCAGGGACTGAACTGGCTGCTTTGTCACCCTGCCGATATGCTCAGGGGCTCCTCCCACCAGCCCAGGGGCCCCTCCAGTCTGGCTAGGAACTCATCCGGTATGTTCATGGGCCCTTCCGACCGGCCCAGGGACCGTTTCGGTTAGCCAGGGGCCCCTATGACTTGCCCAGGAGCCCCTCAGATATGCCCAGCGACTTTTCTGGTCGGCCTGCGCTGGCCGCTTTGTCGCCCTGCCAACATGCTCAGAGGGCCCTCCTACCTGCCCTGGGGCCCCTCCGTGCTGGCTAGGGGCCAATTCGGCATGTTCCGGGGCCCTTCTTTTCCACCCTGGGACCATTTCAGTCTCCGACCCAGGGGTCCCTCCGATCTGCACAGGGACATTTTTAACTTTCCAGGGCCCCTCTGGTCTGTCCAGTGGCCCTCCAGCCTTCTAAAGGGCCCTTCTGATCTGGCAAGGGACTGCGCTGGCTGCTTTGTCGCCTTGCAACATGCTCCGAGGGCCCTCCTACCTGCCCTGGGGCCCCTCTGTGCTGGATAGGGCTCATTCTACGTGTTCAGGGGGCCCTCCAACCCACTCAGGGGCCCTTTCGGTCTGGCCAGGGGCTCCTCTAACATGCACAGAGCTCTTTTGAACGTCCAAGGGGCCCTCTGGTCTGTCAGAGAGGGTCCGGGTGGCTCTAAAGAGCCTCTGAAGTGCTATTAACTCTCTAAAGTCCACGCTTCGCGTGGTAAAGAGCCCATGATACCGCGCTTCGGGCGGTCTCGTCGGGCCTTTTCTGCGCGCTGCGCGCGCCGAAAAGGGCCCTCCTGGCCTCCAGGGGACACCGGCTGCCCCCCCCCCCCATGGCTACGTGCCTGCCCTTGACACACAAGAGGGGCTTCTTGGAAAGTCAGAGGGGTCCCTGGCCAGACCGGAAGGGCCAAAATTACATAGAGATCCCAGATGAAAATTAAATACAAAGAGCACTTACTCCACAATACAAATATTAAAATCGGAGCTTTCGGGTATATTGTAACACCCTTCTTCTGCAATTGAGGCATTCGGTAACAGGTCATTGCTCGTCTTTAAGACGATCAATGACCTGTTATCGAATGGATCTGAATTGCTGATGAAGGGTGTTACAATATACCCGAAAGCTCCGATTGCATTTTTGTCTTGTGGAGTAAGTCCTATTTGTCCTATTTATATATGTCCTTCACGGCTTTTTTATATAAAGTCCTATTTGTATTGAATCTATATCACCCATTCCACATCATGTCTTTTCGAGGATCCCAGATGAGTCCCTAAACAGGTCGAAAGGGCGTTTGAAAGGTCGGAGGGGCCCCTAGACGATCTAAAGGGACCCTGAGCCTTTCAACAGTAAGAATGTAGTTGTCCAGGGAATACAACTCCAAATTTTCGCGCCGCCCCGCGGCGCAATTGAACTACAGATGATATTATATGCGGGTTAAAAACATCGTGCCGTTCCTCGGCACATTTATGTGTTATATTGCTACATTCCTATATTATTGGGCAATATAGTTCGCTTAACCCTATTAGTGGCCAGGGGGGGGGGGGGGGGGATGAAGGGTGTTACAATATACCCGAAAGCTCCGATTGCATTTTTGTCTTGTGGAGTAAGTCCTCTTTGTATTTAATCTATATCACTCATTCCACATCATGTCTTTTCGAGGATCCCAGATGAGTCCGTTAACGGGTCGAAAGGGCGTTTGAAAGGTCGGCCTAGACGATCTAAAGCGACCCTGGGCCTTTCAGCAGTAAGCATGTAGTTGTCCAGGGAATACAACTGAAAATTTTCGCGCCGCATTATGTGCGGGTTAAAACATCGTGCCGTTCCTCGGCGCATTTATGCGTTATATTGCTACATTCCTATATTATTGGCCAAAATAGTTCGCTTAACCTTATTAGTGGCAAGGGGGTGGCGGCAGATTCTGCCCACCCCTCATGTTTTTGGCAGATATTTCCCGAACAGCTAAGAGCAGATCCATGAAATTTTTGACCTTTCCTACAATTGAGTTCCACATTTGGAGTCAAAATTTTGGGTTCCTAACCTTAACAGAGGCGGCTCCAGGGCCTTTTTTCGGCGACATTTGGCAATAATACGGAGATGCGAACTTCACGGCTTCTTCCTAACTGCCTGAAGTATAAAGCAGTTACATAGGTTTACGGTGATTGAAGCAAGCGCAAATTAGTTGATTTTGGTGAAATATAATAAATATTGCACCGCAGAGGCGGTTTCAGGGACTTGAAAAAGGGAGGTTTACAGGAAGTTATTTTGTGTATATTTTGCCTCTCTTTTTCGCTAACCTGGCACCGCCTATGGGTGCAAATATGCTTTATAACTGTTATGTACGATGTCACAATAGCGCACCATGTCATTTATCGAAAAGAAGAAGAAAAAAGACGGTTTTATAAGGCATTGATTTTAGCCCCAAATTTAGGGCCTATGATTTTTAATTTTCAAAAGTCATTGTCATATATGAATCCCCAATTCAATCTCTATCGATTCCCATTAGTTGCGTTAAAATCGGTTGATAAACAGGCCAGCTGTGTTGGATCATAATTACCTCTAATATTTGTAGATTTTGCCCCAACATCGCCCCTCCCCCCCCTCCCTGTTGCTCCCTATCAAACATTTCATTTTTTGTTATTTTTCAGAAATGTCGATCGTGTTGAGGGGAATCAAGCGTTTTTTTTAAATAAATTAAATCGGACGGGTAGATCTCGAGATCTCCGGGGGGGGGGGGGGTAGCCAGGAGCCTGCCACTAATAGGGTTAAACACTTTTTTTACTGCACTTTTAAACGCACAATAACATTTTTAAAGGTCCGCACCATACGCAATACGACGCATTGATGATAATGAATATCCAGGGCATAAGACTCACAATTTTCGCGCCGCTCCTCGGCGCAATTGATTGCATAGTTCCAGATCTTGTACATAAATAAATATTCGAAGATGGTATAGCTGATTCCAAATTGGTGTCGCTGGCTCCAAAGTTGGTATTGCCCATGCCATACCTGTCATACTGCATTCTTCATTCTTGTAACGTGCCTTTTCATCCGTTTTATTTGGCCTTTCAACGCTTGGGAAAGGTGCCCTTTCGAGGTGCCGCCCCCCCCCCCATGTACGAAATCCTGGCTACGCGTCTGGCTGCACATATGTCATAAAGAATCCTTATTTTTAGAAGATATGTTACTCTTTTTAGCTCACATTTCATCGTCTTGTTCCCGTTATATGTTTATATATTTTTCACCGACACATTTACACGCCCCCTGGAGGGCCTCTGATAATTACACGCCCTTGAAGGGGGGGGGGGGGATTTCGCCCCCTATGATCTCGAAAACTACGCAACGTAACGACAATCGGAAAACACTGTTAGATTGCAAGAGACAAGCTTTTTTCTGAGGTCAATATTGAGGTCACCAGAGGTCATCAAGGGTCAGATTTGCAAGTTTTCAAGACTTCGCTTCGAACACCCCCAAATATCTCGGGAACTATGATAGTTAGCAGCAAACGAAAAAAAAACAATCGAAAGCCCTTGGAAAATGGAATCCTTAGATAATAAGTGTCCTCAAATTTGAGCTCAGGTCAATAGTTTAGGCTCCAGAGGTCATCAAATGTAAAAAAGGTGATGTTTTTGCAAAACTGTTTTTCACAAATAACTTGTTATCTAATAAAAGTAAAGCAGTAGTGTTTACGCCATCGCGTTTGCCTCGTCAAGGCACTATCGGTAACCTGGTTAGGTCAACTGAGAAATTTGACCTTAGGTCAAGGTCAAGTGGCAACCCTCGTTGGCCATGTTGCATATTGGGAGACGAGTCTCGACGAGACAAACACATTGGTACCATTTTATCTCCTCTATCTTCATTATGTCGATAGTTATTGACAAAACAGTGTTCGCGGTCACGAAATTGACCTGACCTTAGGTCACCGATATTATAAATCCGAGATAAAAAAATTGTTGGTATCTATGACTTTATGAAGTCCTGAAAGATTGAAACTGATCGTCGTAAAACTGTGGCTGTGGTAGGTACTACTGCAAACGTTTTGGAGTTGAGGTCATCACGTGACCTAATCTGGTGACCTGACCTGAGATGACCTGAGGCCAATAATTTTACATAGTGTGGTAAGTTAATTTCTGAACATGTGTGCAAAAAACGGCGGCGCTGCGCGCCGCCGTTTTTGCGCTATTCTTGAAAAACCAGAGGGGTGGGCGAATTTCGCCCCCTCCAGGGCGCGTGTTAAGCAAAAATAATAATAACGAGTTGAAAATAAAAGTTAATTTTAAGTTATGTAAAATATTTTGAAATAGGTTATCTTTATTCGTGCTTAATTTCAATGCTAAGATAGATGGCACCGCCATCGTCTTTACCGCTAAAGAATATCGTGGAGATTATAATGTCTTGAAAAACATGGGAATAACTCTTTATTATATTAACTCATAAAGGGTGTGTAACCCAGGGATGTGCTCGACTCAGAGTCGATGAGTCAGATTGGACTCAACTCTGACTCAAATCAACTTGAGTCAGAGTCGAGTCTCTTAAGAAAAATAGGTGCTCGCCTTGAGTCAGAGTTGAGTCGCTTAAAAAAATATGGGCTCAACTTGAGTCAGAGTCAAGTCGCTTAAAGGAAATAGTTCACCTTCAACATGGGATTTTGAACTGAAATAGCAGTTTTTTAGCCCGTGTTGAGAAATCCTTATCTGCAACTTTTCTTGGCTGAAAAGACTCTCCAGCCGAAGATATTTGACTTTTTGGCGAAGGAATGCAGCGTATATATGATATACCGTACCGTCTGAGAGTGCCATCACTGCATGGAGCATGCGCAGACCAATAACGCACACCATAACAATAATAATTTACGACCTTCTGTCCTGAATTGGCGCGATGTAGGACCATTTTTGAAACGAAAAAAAGAAACTGTATTAAAAAATAGAATAAAATCGTGTTCTGAAAATTTTCCGAAGGTGAACTATTTCCTTTAATTAAAATAGGATTTGAGTTGAGTCAGAGCGAAGTCGCATGGATGTCGCTTGAGTCAAAGTTGAGTCACCTGGATGCTGCTTCAGTCAAAGCTGAGTCGACTCATCCTCTTACAAGTCAAAGTCACATCTGATATAACAAACACAAATTGGGAGCAACTAAATAATAAAGGGGTCCAAACAATGTTCTAGAGTGCTTTTCAAACCCACATAAATACATTTTCTGTCTGAAAAAATAACTTAAAGAGTACTTAGCTCATCACAAACTCTGCTGACTGCTCCTTATCATAAGTGAAACAATACAATATTAAATATGTACATAGAAATAATAACTGCAGTGTATATAACCTAATAATAACCATATCAACATAACATTCTGGAATGTGTATACAAACCATGTACCATACGCGCCATTTATGTCTGAAATAAAAAGTTTACATCACAAATTTATTGAGGTTAAGGTACTTTAAGAATGTTAATTCAACAACAGATCACAATTCACTTTGTTTTCTAACGCCGAAATAATTGTTATCTCTGAAATCCTACAGTTATCACATGTCAGTGCACTCAGTTTTAAATGGTCCGAGCGCGAATACTTTCTCCCACTACACAACGACTTGACAACAAATATCAATCCAGGCCTTATCAATGATACGGATTTCCTTCCGCGCTGATGTAGAGATCCTCAAATGTGTTGAGGAATAGAGTGAGGACTGTGATTGGTAAGGATACTGGTCCACATGTTCATGGGTGGAACTTTAATGTAAATTGAGGTTGCAGCTACAACCCCAATAATTTGGGAAATTAACATTACGCCTATGACGCGATGTGTTACAAATGGGCTCTTAACAACTAAGTGCAACCCCAATTATTTTCAAAAAGTTACGCCTCTGCACATGCTAGCACTAGCTACTAGCAGCTCACATTACTCTGGGAGTGTCACATATGCAATTTCTTCAAATGACTGTTTAGACTAGTAACTTGAAAATTCTACCCGCACTTTTGATTAATTTTATGTGCGAGTTTCAGGGCGGTTTAAAGGGTATTATAAGTTAGGACCATGTTTAATATACACGTGTCAAGATTCAAGGAGTTGTGCTACAATATTAATGACGTCATATTAGACTGTAGACTGTCAAAGACAAGCCACTTTTCAGTCTGTTGTACAGGGTGTCCGGAAAAAAACATACTCTGGATTTTAACTCGTGCTTCAATATGCACGTGCCAATATTTTTGAAACTTTTCATGATTATAGCTTGGAACGTGGCAAAACCGATGAACACAGAAACAAGTCCTTTGAGATGTTTTGTAATATTGAAAAGGCGTTTTGTGTGGAAGCCTACATTCCAGGGTGTGTTCCAGGGTATCCGGAAAAAAGATACTGTGATTTTTTGCAATAATTTCGGCTATAAACCAACAATTTTTTCTAAAATCAAGTAACGTTATATTCACCAGTTCATGGCAAAACAGATAATGCATGACATTTGTACAGAGATTCCCTCTGTCAGTCGCAGCTCACAGTGCAGCCTCCTACAGAAGATGCTCGATGTGCGCCCCCTTCCGGCGGATCAGCTGAGGCAGTCGCACCGTCTGCAGATGGTCGACAGCTTTGTCGATCATCGCTGAGGGCATGCGGCCGACTTCTGCGATGATGGCTCGCTTCAGGTCTTCTGTTGTTCTGGGCTTTTCTTAGTAAACACGGTCCTTGACCTTTGAAAACATGGTCTCCCCACAGAAAGAAATCCGATAGACTGAGGTCCGGGGAATAGGGTGCCCACGCCACCTCCGCCTTGAGGCTGACGGAGGCAGCGTCTGTACAAATGTCATGGCTTATCTGTTTTGTCATGAACTGGTGAATATAACGATACTCGAATTTTTAATCTTGTTTGTTTATAACCGAAATTATTACGGAAAATACAATATCTTTTTTCCGGACACCCTGGAACACACCCTGGAATGTAGGCTTCCACACAAAACGCCTTTGCAATATTACAACACATCTCAAAGGACATATTTATGTGTTCATCGGTATTGCCAGGTTCCCAGCTATAATCATGACAAGTTTAAAAAAAAAATGGCACATGAATATTGAAGCACGAGCTAAAATCCAGAGTATGTTTTTTTACCGAACACCCTGTACCATCAGCTGACTACTCTTCTTCCATTAGGGACCTCAATAACAACATAAACTGGGTATAAACTGGGGAGTTGAATTACTGAATTAATACCAATTTTTTCTTATCAAATGACATCAAGTATAATGGCGCCAAAAAGTGTTACAATCCAACAAGTGTTACAGTACAACATTCTGAAGTAAGTCAACATGCATGAGTGATGTCAAAGTGTTAACTTTGAAGGAGCGGCTAGGGTCGGTGCCAATTGAAAAAAGTAATAATGTGAATTATCTTTTGTCACATTATAAAGGAGGATGTCAGAATTCAGATGATGTTGACATTGCACGGCAGAACATTGTGCACAGCTGCGGTGGAAGTTTTTTTTTAGGAAAGATACTATGAAGCGTTTTGTTGTGAGTTATCACAAGTCACAACATCCTGAAGCGATTGAATGGTTTGTCAAAATTTGAGAACAAAAATGTAGGGGGGGAGGGGGGGGGGGGTTGAAGCGTCAGCAAAAACTGTTGCACGGGGTGGAGGTAACACATAATTAGAACAACTGAACATTGATTTATAGTTGTTTGTCAGGGATTTTTTTTTCAGGGATAATCCCCCTGGCTCAAGAATGTTGACGCCCCCGTGGCGAAGCCCCTGCATTTAAGGGGTAAAACGCCTGGACCTCTGAGCGATTACCTTTCCAGTACTTAGTCATAGTATAGTGGTAAGTCTGATGAGCTTGGCAACAGCAAGCTTCATCAATATTATTTTTGAATACAATGAGGTCTGAGGTGACGTTCATAATGCCAGTGTTAGGAATGCCCTAACGGCATTGCGATGATTAATATTCTTGGCTTAGCCAATCAGTAGTGAAATCCTCTGACATTTAGTGGTGCTTTACCAGAAATCAGATGCCGCAAACATCCCAGTCTTAAATGGTGCAGCCCAGTCAGGATTTTGAAGTGAACGCAGCTTGTCTAGATCTAGTCATATTCATCTCATATTTGGACGTCATTGGCTACAATCAATCATATCCTGATCGGACATGTGGCATGACAACGCTGCATCACAGTGTCTACATTGAGCTGCATCTTAGCGATCCTACACATTTATTTATATCAATGTAACCACTAACCAGTTCATAGTTATGTATTAGCCAGGTTTAGCTCAACATCATTTCATACTGCTAGTGACTGAACCGCTAACTCCTATACACCTTTCTTTTTTAACAGATGGTTTATCATTGTCAGGGTTTCAACCAATCAAAACATTCCATTGCTTGGTCACAACAGTTTGGAATATGTGTTGAATTGTATTGAAGTTGAACGCGACACATAACAAAATATTACATGTTGTGGTTGGGGTTGGCAGTGGGAGAGTTACATGTCTGTGTGGCACACCCTTGTAAAACGCTGGTGGATGGTGTGGTTTAATTGAATTATACTAATGCCAAAGATATCAATATCGTATCATAGTGTATTGACTGATGTGTTCTAAATGCAGTGTTCCTACTGCACTCTGCAGTCTGCAGTCTAGTGTCTATCTGACTGAACAAAATTGTGTACGTAAAAAAGGCCAGGAATTATTACTTTAACTCGTAACCGTAAGTACCTATTCAGTATTCATGAATACAGCACACCGGTTAGTGTTTTATAACCTGCTACACTGATATACAAATTGACTCTCTTAAACTCTATGAGGGGGAGTTGCCCATATTGACTCCCCAAAACTCCGTCTGATGGGGGAGTAACTCCATTGTTTACACCCAATAACGCTCCTTGCAACACTCCCAGCTCTGATTACTCCCATGAAGAACTCCTTCTTGAACTCCTCTCTCTCTACCCTCTCTACTCCCCTCCAAAACTCTGCGTAACTCCTGTCACTACTCCACATAACTCCCCCTGCTACTCCCTTGACTTTTTTTATTTTTTATTTTTAATAAATTTAGTCCGAATGTTTTTGAATGCATGGATTTACGAGGTCAGGATCCACGCTAAGCATAGCTTGTTGCGCAGGTCCTGACCCCACCACCCGATCGCGCAATTCCTGGCGTCCGGCAGAATTTAGAGAATACCCTTTCTACTCCCCTCCGAAACCCTGCATTACTCCTGTCGCTACTCCACATAACTCCCCCTGCTACTCCCTTCTACACCCTTTTACTCCCATACAAAAGTACTCTGAACTCTATACGTTACTACCATGCCACTCCCCCTCCATAACCCCCTCTTACACCCCCTGAATTTGGCCTGCGCGCGCATGGTCTAAATTCATTGCACTGAATCCACATGCAGCACACTCAGACACATTTCGACCCACACAACAAAAACGTTCTTGGCAATACTCTTTATTGCAACACTGAAGGCGATTTCTTCGCAAAAAAAGAAACATTGACAAACATGCGGACGACGCGGGCCTCACCGCCGCCAGAAGCCTGCGCGGTGTGTCGGTCCCACCAGAGGAGCCTGCAAAAAAAAAATATAATGGCTATGTTGCTATGTGCATGTTACTTTGCTCGCTGACAAGCTGCATATTGAGATAGCATGCATAAAACCAACACACAACATACCAAATAAATAACATAAATCACAGGCATGCTTACCGTTGTCAACGCCGCGGCCTCACCCGAGGAAATGGGAAGTAAAATGGCGTTCGAACGCCTCAAATACTCCCCTGCAAAAACTCTCTAGTATTCTCAAAAACACTCTCGAGAACTCCGGACAGAGTTGTTGTGAGAGTTTATTGTTGGATAGTTGAGAGTTTTCAGAGGGGAGTAGGACACCGAGGGAGAGTACCTCTGAGAGAGTTATGTCAACACCATCAGAAAAATTCCCCAAAACTCTGCGCGTCGCCAAACACCCTTTGCACACGCTCGATAACTCTGTTTACTGAAGTAATAACAATACCATGTGATAGAGTTCAAGGGTGTTTTCGGAGGGGTTTCAGAGGGACTTATTTCATATTTGTATCCTATCATATAGGACCATTAAAATCCATAGCAGTTAACAATAGTGGTAAAGAAAAGATGCGTACCTGTGCTGGTGCGAAATAATAATAATAATAATTATTATTATTGTTATTAGGAACATATATATTTGAATATAGCTTACAATGCAGCTGGATGCAGTAGATATTTATGATAATGCAATATTCATTCATGTGCCTTGATCCAGAGTAAATCACAATAAAAGTGTTTACATATATGATATAATATTCTAATGAGTTTTTGCAAGCCAAATACATTTGAATCAAATTCGTTAAGTTAGTTGAACTTGAGGTAAAACATTAGTCGACTCAAGCAATTTTCACATGAGTCAAAGTTGAGTCGACTAAACAAAAACAAAATCCCGCTTGAGTCAGAGTTGAGTCAGGGGTAAAAACAAATGAGTCAAAGGTGAGTCGACTCAAACAAATTGTCCCCCTCGCTTGAGTCAGAGTTGAGTCAGGGGTAAAAGCAAATGAGTCAAAGCTGAGTCGACTCAAAAAATAATTTCCCCGCTTGAGTCAGAGTTGGGTCAGAGTCCCTTCGTAAATGAGTCAGAGTCGAGTCAGGCTAAACAATCTGAGTCGAGCACAACCCTGGTGCAACCTATTAACCCTACTTATTTGGCAGTGGTGGAACTTTATGAAATCGGTTGGGGGGGCCCAACGGCCGAAAGGTCAAGTTGACTTACTAAATGTCCAATACTATATGTATATATGTACAATACTATATGTATATGTATATAGAGTGTATAATTATTATATAATATACTTATTATAAAACGTTTACAATTATTACAATTATGAAACCCTTTTTTCCGTTTCATACGGGAAAAAAATACCCAAAACATTTTTTCTCTCCAATTTCCTTCTTTCTGCCTATAAAATCGACATATTACTAGTTAACTGAAATTGATAGGCAAACACTGACAAGGACAGCAACACAATTTCGAAGCCGTTACATGTTAAATTATCGCCATCGGTGGCCAATTTCAAATGCATCTGAAAAAAACACGTTCCTCATCCATAATTGTCACATGCCAGCCGGAGTCGACAATGATTAACTGACTCCAACTCCGACAAAAATCACCTACTCCAATAGACTCAGATGCCGAGTCCGAGTCTGCAAGACTGCTTCCGACCGACATGGCTCTCTCAGTCCCTTTAACCCGCGCACTGCAGGGGCTTTGTGCCGAACACGAACTGCAGTTGATTTCCGCCTCCCCCTGAGATCTAAAAAACTACGCTACGTAGCGAGAAGCGGAAAACGGAATTTGATAGCTTGATTCATGTTCTATCGAAAGTATTTTAGTGTTGTTTTAGTTCAGGTCAAAATTGAGGTCACCAGAGGTCATCAAAGGTCAAATTTTCCAGTTTTTCCTGTTTTAGGACATCGCTCCAGAAATTCCCATATATCTCAAAAACTATGATAGTTAGAAACAAACCAAAAAAAGCAAACGCCAGCCAGTAAAATTTGCAATCGCAGAGTTTTGTCAAATTTGATCTCAAATAAATATTTGAGGCTCCAGAGGTCAAAAAAGAAAAAAATGACGTTTTTTTGCTAAATCGTTTTTCGCTATTAACTTTTTATATAATAAAGATAACGAAAAACTGTTTACGCCATTGTGTTTAACTTGTCAAGGCGCTTTGAATAATGTACATGGTGATCTTGTTAAATTAACTTAAAAATTTGACCTCAGGTCAAGGTCAAGTGGTGACCCAAGTATGGCATGTTCATTTAAGAAGACGCGTCTCGACGAGACAAACACATTGATGTCTTTTTCACTCCTCTAACTTCATTATGTCGGGAGTTATTGCCAAAAAAGTGATGGTGACCTCGCATGACCTCAAATGACCCAATATGGGTCACTGAACAAAACTTACACTTGGATCATCAAGAATATCCTATAATAACATGATACAGAAGTGATTGGACTAATATCATGCATATCCTTAGCATTTGTATATTTCCCCATTGACTTATTATGGGGAGGCTACGAAATTGACCTGACCTTAGGTCACCGATATCAAAATTCCGAGATAAACGAATTATAAGTACCTATGCCCTCATGACATTCTGTAAGTTTCAAACTGATCGGTGAAAAACTCTGGCTTTGGCACAACTGCAAACATTTTTTTTGGAGGTGGGGTCACTTGACCTGGTCTGGTGACCTGACCTGAGATGACCCGAGGGTATTTTTTTCTTTAAAGTGTGCGCAATTGATGTCCTGACAGGTGTGCGAAAACCCGGCGGCGCTGCGCGCCGCCGTTTTTTCGCTATCTTTGAAAAACCTGAGGGGGGGGGGGGGGGGGGGGGGGGGCGGAAATCAACCCCTCCTGCAGTGCGCGGGTTAAGGGCTCTCCAGAATGACCGAGAGCTTTCTTAGACTTGCACAGGGACCTCTTAGGTCTGACAATGGCCCTCTTAGACAAACGTAAGGCCCTCTCAGATCAGACGGTGGTCATCTCTGGTCGACCGATAATCCTCTCAAAGAAGCGGAGGGTCCTCTCTTAGGGACTTAAGGCTCTCTTAGGCCTGAAACGCCCCCCCCCCCCCCCCCTGGACGATTAAGGGTCCTTTCAAACTAGTAAACAGATCTCTCAGACAGGCACAGGGCCCTCTCAGGCTTGACAAAGGAAATTTCAGAACGACAAGGACCACCAAGGCTCTAAGGCCTGGAAGGTACTGTCTCAAACCAACTGAGGCTCAGACCGCCGGGTTCTTTCCAGTCTAGACAATGGCCCTCTAAGACTAGCCTGGGGCCCGCTCACTCCTGGCAAGGCTCAAGAGCCACTCGAGCCGACCGATGGTCCCTTCAGGTCGACTGAGTTCTCCTTCAGGCCAACCAAGGGCCCCTTCAAGCCGGCCAAGGGCCTCTCAAATCGACCGAGAGCCCTCTAAGGCCGACAGAAGAGCCCCACAGGCACACTAGGGACCCCTATATGCCGACCGAGGGCCACTCAGGCAGACTGAGGGCCCCTCAGGCCAACCGAAGACCTCCTCAAGCTGACCGAAGGCCCCTCAGGTCGAAACATCACCTAAAACTGACCGAAGGCACCTTAGGCCGAAAAGGGGTCTTCTCAAGTCGACTAAGCCAACTGAGGGCCCTTCAAGGCCACCAAGAGCCCCCTAAAGCCGTCAGATGACCCCTCAGGCAGATGATGACCCCTTCAGGCCGACCAAGGACCCTCAGACCGAAAAGACCCTTCAAGCTGACTGAGATCCCCTCAGACCAAACGATAGCCACTCAGGACGACCGAGGGGTCTACAGGCCAACAGAGGGCCCCCTCAAGCTGACCGAGGGCCCCTCAGACCAAGCGAGGGTCCTCAGGCCCACTCAGGGTCCCCTCACGCGGACCGAGGTTTCCTCAGGCATACCGAGGGCCACTCAGACCGACTGAGGTCCCCTCAAACCGACAAAGGGTCCCTCAGGCCGACAAAGAGCCCTTCAGGCCGAACTAAAAGCTCATCAGGCCAACCAAGGGTCCCCTCAACCTGGCCGAGGTTCCCTCAAGTCGATCGAGGGCCCCTAAAGTCGACCGAGGGCCCCTAAAGTCGACCGAGGGCCCCTCAGGCTCAGAGCTTCCATCCAGGCCGACCGAGGACCTCTCCAGGCTGACAGAGGCCCCTTAAGTCGAAGCAGAGCTCGTCAGTCCGACTGGACACCCCTCTGACTGGCCGACGAAGGGTCGGCCGGCCAAGCCGGCCGAGGTTCGATCAAGTTGACCGAGCCACCTCCCCCCCTAGTCGACCGAGGGCCATCAGGCCGATCAGGCCGACCGAGGTCCCCCTCCCCCCCCCTCAGGCCGACAGGGGAACTTTCAGACCAAACAATGGCTCCTTAGGCCGACTGGAACCACCACGGATGGACGAATGACTCCTTCAAGTCGACGGAGTGCCACTTCAGGTCGGCCGAGTTCCCCTCCAGGCCCAACGAGGCTCGCTCAGGCTGACTGAGGGGTCGTCAGGTCAACCAAGGACCCATTCAGGTCAATCTCGGTTAACCTCCTGGAAGAGACATGTACCCCTAGGCCCCCTGGCCGCGATGACCCGATGCTCTTTGATGGTACGATCCCCTCGACGTTCCTCCGCATCAAACTAGTATTTTAGCACGGATGTTAGATACTTAGGATATTGAAATACCAGGGAGCCAAAAAGGCTGCATAAACTTATTTCAGGCAAAAAATAAATTTACAACAAATTATATTGAACGCCATTTAAATAGAGCACTCCGATCGCTAATTCGTCATGCTCCCCTCCGCTATTCGCTAATCTGAACGCTTGAACCTTGTATCTACAGACTTGTTAGCATAAGAGAATCCATGCTACCAACTTACCCATATCATAATCGAAAAGCAGTCGCAGATGGAATCACAATGCTCGTATACTTGTAAGATGGAATACTCGGGATGGTATCACATCTTGACAGTGTCCTGGCATTGTGAAATTTGGGCGGAAAATAACTCCCTACTATTTTTTACTATTTTTCCACTCTTTTTCCCAAGTAAGTTTTCCTCCGAATTTTCCACTCCTTATTCTAAAATGTATTGGATAATTTGAACTCTATACTCATTTATGGATGTAATGGTAGGACAAGACAGGGAAAGACAGATCAAAATTGGCATAGGTAATAACTAATTCTGGTGAGCGGGTAATTGGACACTGATCAAGCCGAATACAATGGCTTTTGGTTGAATTTTCCACTTTTTATGCTTATTTTTAGCCAAAATTGTCCATTCCGCACCTAAGCTCCAAAGCAATCCTAGGACCCTGCATGACCCTGCATATGATGAAATACGCAAAATTCAAAACAACAATCTGTACAGATAGTCCTTGAAATTTTAGAGGGGCACACATTTTGGAAAACATTGGGGGGGGGGGGCCCGGAGCACCATTGGGGGGGGGGGGGGCTCAGCTCAGCATTGGGGGGGGGGGGGGGGGGGGGGCTCGGGCCCTCCCAAAGAGATACAAAGTTCCGCCCCTGTTATTTGGGGTTATTGACACTGGTCTATTGAACATAATTGTATGAAATGAACCATTAATTCATTTCTCCAGATTCACCCCAGTTTCTGAGATATTCCAAAGACTCCAGGAACTTGCTGGAAGCAAAAAGTTATCGGGTAGCCTCCAGAGGGCTTCCACTACTAAACGCACCGCAACTATTGATTACACTGCTAGCATATCGTTAGCGACGGCCAATGGCAATTCGACAAAACAGTTCGTGCGCGCTGATAGCAGCAGTCGCACAGTACCATCTGTCCCCCTGATCGAAGAACATGCTGTGCAAAACTTGACCCTCTATGCTGTGACCGTAATTGTATTGTTTAATTATATGTGCACCGTTATATAAGTCAAAATTCAACTAAAGGGGCTCCAGATGTGAATTTCATAGTATCCAACAATCAAACCAATAGCTACTTACTGTATGCAAAATATCTTTGACATTCCAAAACTGTAGGCGCACGCCCTTTAACCCCGGCAAATCACTGGGGTATATTCTGTAACACCAATCACTGAGGGGGGGTCAGGTCACGGTCAAGTCAAACATCAAAATCGAGGTATTTGAGTTTATGTACAATACTTGCCATTCATGGCCTTCGATTGCACCTATAATTACCCAAAGTGTTGTCAAGGATGTGGTACATAGCCCACATGAGCTAAAGTGAGATCGTTGGAAAATATCAAGGTCAAGGTCAGGTCACAAAAGGTCACTACACACAAAATATCTACGAAAGTCATGCAGCACATGTTTTATGGATGCTTTTACGCGTAGAATTCGATAGTGATAGTCATTTTGCCATCTGACTTCATTTACGTGAAGTTAGTGTCAAGTTCAGGTCAAGTTCCGCCCTGTAGCTCTTTGGGAGAGCGCTGGACTTATGATCTTTCCCGGTAGTGGCAGCCCGGGTTCGAGTCGCTTCGGCGCTCGCTATTTGCTCCTGTCTGGGATGGCCTGCGGCCGGTGGCAGCGGTCGCACTCAAGGTCAGGTGACGTCAGTGAGCGAGGCGGACCGTGTCCAGGTATGTCGGGCACGTAAAACTTTCGTCTCTAAATTCTGCCGGACGCCAGGAATTGCGCGATCGGGTGGTGGGGTCAGGACCTGCGCAACAAGCTATGCTTAGCGTGGATCCTGACCTCGTAAATCCATGCATTCAAAAACATTCGGACTAAATTTATAAAAATAAAAATAAAAGTTCAGGTCACTGAAGGTCAAAATGTGAAATTGATAAATGGAAATGAGAAAAGCATGTTTCTATATCAGTTTTATCTAAAAAAATACAGTGCTGGCAATTTTTTTGTCTGTATCTGGTCAATAAAAGCCCAAAAACGCAATTTCAAAATATGACGTCATAATTTACCCATACTTTATATGCCATGTCAGTCAAAAAAGATGATATAATTTTGAAATTTGGTATGTTAGTTGCTCATATGTAGCTATCTGACATGTATTCCTGTTTTTTTTTATAAATAAATATCTTTGACAAATTTGATTTTGTGGGCATTTTTCCATTTTGTTCACATTTTTTTGGGGGTCAAAAACCAAAAGTTTCGAAATTTCGAGATAAATGGTTTGTAGCCCTTGCAATTTTCTACCTTTAAGCGTTTTCCGATTGCATTTTGCTTCAAATGCGGCATTTGCACAGCCTGGCAAAGTTTAGCTGATTTTGGTGTCAAAATCGGGTTTAGTGACGTCACTAAATTCACTCTATCTCGAGATAAAAAATTGACGAAATTACCTTTTGTTTGCTCAAAAGGTGTCAAAATGATGCCCGGAAAGGTACTGAAAGTTTGGCTTCGATATCTGCATTAGTTGCTGAGATGTTCCTAATAATCCTAGGGGGGGGGGGGGGAGGGGGGCTAACCCCCCCCCCCAGTGACTCGCGTGTTAAATGAAACTTATGTGATAGACGAACGTGAGCCAGCTACATTCTGAAAACATTGCGGATATGCTGCTGATTTGATTTATTCATGGTGCAATTAATGACTGTATGTGTGCATTATCTAACTTTAGTGCTGCTTTAACAATGATTGGACACTCACGATCACGCTTTACCTTTTCTCGGACCACCTTAAGGTTGATTTCATTTAGTCCTTGCCACCTCGCCCTTTGGTCTTGATCCCGGTTCTCATCGCATTTAACATCAACTAACTTCTTCGATCCGCCTATTTGGCATGCCAATTCATCTCCCTCTCTTGATACCCGGAGCAGCGACGTGCCAGCATGTTCATGACATGAGGTCGGTAGAGTGGCGCCCTCTACCGGCTCGAGGCGCTGGATCGGTACGAAAGGGGAGCATCCTTGACATTAGAGCGCGGCCGCTGTATAAAAGACGGGGGGCGCCGAGCATGGCTACACTCATTGTGGCTTCAGTCACAGAACAACAGCACAGACGGCAAAGATGAAGGTGGGTTCGGTTTAGGGTAGCAGTGCAAATATGATCATTTCTGATCACAGGTCCAGAGAGGTGGAACGCATACATAACGATATTTCGGTATAACTTAAGTCATAAAGATATATTTTTGCACAGGGTACCGCAACGCTATTTCTGAAGAAGTATTTCGTAAATCGAACTTACGGAGTCCTCATTTTTACCACATTGGCTAACAGTAAAGTATCCATACTGATCATTTTTCTTTTTCGAATTGTTTCTCTACTTTGCCGTAATGCATTAAAAAAAAAACACTAGATTAATCTATCTAGTAGCAATTACAACACCAAAGTTTTAAAAGAGAGAATAGTAGAACGGACAAAATGTATATGCATATATTCTATGAATCAGTTATAGCGAGCAAGAATTGCAATTGTTAAAGGGAGTTTTAATGTGCATTGAGGCATCTTTAAAAACTTGGACGATGTAGGCAAAAAACCTCGCCGTATGAGATTCATAAAAATGTCCTCATTTTACCTTCTCTGACGTCATCCAAACTGAGTGTGGTGCATCCATTATACTGTATTTATTTACTGTATTATACTGTAGTATTAGACCGGATTTGGTAGATCTTGTACTGTATTATACTGTAGTATTAGACCGTATTTGGTAGATCTTGTACTGTATTATACTGTAGTATTAGACCGTATTTGGTAGATCTTGCACCGTCATTTCTTTCAAATGAGATAAAAATCGTACACCTGTTTATGCAGAATGGCGGGAGTTCGCTTCCTTGGTTTGCTGAATATTTGATGTCCCTGCAGTAATCTAACTGCTATAATAACAAAGATACCTAATTCCTGGTGAGTTCCACCAATATTTCTTCTTTCTTCCCGACTTCGTGGACCACGTGCCGCGTGATTTATACCATATTCCGGCTGTTCCACCACCCCGTGTTCTAACCACGCCCCGCCCTCTCCGTGTCTCCGTGTACAGGTGCTGTTGACTGTAGCGGCCGTGCTGGCGTGCTCCGCCGCCCATCTGCGGGTACGCCGGGGTGACTACGGTGCCCCGCCCTCCGCCGCCTTCTCCGGCGCAGGTGGCGCCCTCTCTGCTGGTGTAGGTGGCGCTCTCTCACCGCCCGACGGTGGCGCCTCTGTGTTTGCCGTCGGAAACGGACTTAAGACGCTGTCATCATCTTCCGCTGGTGGTAGTGTCGGTGGAAGCCAGAGTGTGTTCAGCCAGGCTAGCCAGTCTAGTCAGGCTAGCCGCGGCAATGGAGGCAACGGAGCCAACGGTGGAAGCCAAGATTACCCGGGATATAACACCCAGGCTAGCAGCGGAAACGCTGGCAACGATGGCAACGGTGGAAACAGCGGACGTCAAGATTATCCCAGCTACAACAATCAAGCTAGCCGTGGCAACGGAGCCAACGGAGGAAACGGCGGCAACAGAGCCAACGGTGGAAACGGAGGACGCCAGGACTACCCGGGATATAAAAGCCAGCCTAGCCAGGCTAGCCAGTCTGGACGCGGAAACGGCAACGGGGCCAACGGTGGAAACGGCGGACGTCAAGATTATCCCAGCTACAACAACCAGGCGAGTCGCGGCAACGGCGCCAACGGTGGCAGCCGAGGAAGCACAGCCCAGCGTCGTCCGTTCGCCAGCCAGAACAGCCGTGGAAACGGCAACTCCAACGGCAACAACCAGGCGGCAACAACCAGCTACAACTCCCAGAACGGCCAGAACGGTTCCCAGCGCCGTCCCGCCTCCGCAGCCCGTCCTGCTTCCCGCCCTGCTGCCCGTCCTGCCTCTCACCCTGCTACCCGCCCTGCTGCCCGCCCCGCTGCCCGCCCTGCTGCCCGCCCTGCTGCCCGCCCCGCTGCCCGTCCTGCTGCCCGCCCTGCTGCCCGACCCGCTGCCCGCCCTCAGGGCTCTGCCAGTGGAGCGCGCCCTCAGGCCCAGTACGGAGCTCCCTCAGCTGGTGGCAGCCGTGGTAACCGTGGTAACGGCGGTAACGGTGGTAACCGTGGTAACCGTGGTAACCGTGGTAACGGTGGTAACGGTGGTAACGGCCAGTACAGCTCCGGAGCTGCTGCCGGTGCTGGTGGTTCTGGTGGCTTCTCTGGTGCCGCTGGTCCCGTTGGTGGTGCCGGTCTCGCCCCTGGCGCTCCCGGCTCTGGCTCCGACCAGTACCCGCGTCTCGGCGAGGGCGAGCCTATGCCGTACGAGTTCCAGTGGGCGGTGCTGGACGCGGAGAGCGGTAACGACTACAGCCACGAGGAGAAGTCGGATGGTCGTCGTGTGGAAGGCCAGTACCGTGTCCTGCTGCCTGATACCCGCATCCAGACGGTTACCTACTACGTGGAGGGCGATTCTGGGTATGTGGTAGAGATTGAGTACGAAGGTGAGGCTCAGTATGATGAGGCTCCCGCTGGTAACGGTAAGGGTGGTAATGGTAACGGTCAGGGTGGTAATGGTAACGGGCTGGGTGGTGATTATCAGCAGGGTGGTGCCCTTGGTAATAGATTTGGAGGAGCTGGTAACGGGCAGGGAGCGGCTGGTGATAATGGTTACCAGCAGGGAGGAGCCGATACCAGTGTCTTCCAGGGTGCGGCCGCTGGTAACAATTACCAGCAGGGAGCAGCTGCCGGTAGAGGCACCCAGCAGGGAGCTGCCGCTGGTAATGATTACCAGCAGCCCCAGGGATCTCCCAGCCAGTCCTCTCCCCCTCGCAACAGCTACCTGGCTCCTGCCAGAAGCTTCTAGTGACGTCAAAAAGTACTAACGGTAGATACGTATGACGTCATAACACCAGTTATCTGATTTGATTCTGATCGAGAGAAAAAAAAAACACGTCGCTTGTCTGTTAAACTTTCATACGCCGATTTGTGTATGTGTCGTGTGGGTCGAATTAGTGCTCATATTCGTATTCGGATAATGTACGAGAGTACAATACGATACGAGAGCGGTTCTTCTTTTGACTGTCATCTTATATCACATTCACTGTGCCTCATGTCTTGAGAAATATTATGTCGATGTCTCATTCTGGAGTAATGTGTATATGTACCGATTGTAATTATTACTGGGTTTGAATGTATCCATCGTCTGCATCTACCTAGTTCGGCTTAGTTGTGTATTTGAACCATGTGTCATTGCTTGTTGGTCTATATCGTATTTATTCGACAGGGTGAATATTTATTTATGTACCGGCTATATGATGCCTGTGATGTGGCGCGAATTCTTACAATACATAGACGATCACTGGATATTTGTATTTTTACTGAAGAGTGGCCAAGACGTCATAATCTCATTCATCGGCGGCGTTTGTCTCTAATGTATAGCGATTCTGCGATTTTCCGGTCCGGGTGGTCTAACGTCTTCCTCAGTAGACCTGTCCCGACTGACATCAGGGTGTTCTTTTCGCAAATGATCAACAAGCAGAGTGTTTTCTTTTGAACATAAGCATACTTCTGATGTGCCGTCGTTAAATCTGAGCCTAGACTAGACAATGGCGGATCCAGGGGGGGGGGGGGGGGGCTTAGAAAACGGGGCCCTCGGGCACCACGGCGACGAAAGCGCCACGACGTCGTTCTTGCAAAGGATTTGCCGGCGCCAAAGGCGCCATAGCGTTTTCGAGAGGCCGCTAGAGCGCCCTTGTTTCTACCGACAGCATCCTGAAAGGCACCCTGGCACCCTCAGAAGACAGCTTGCCGCCCTCACAACGCATTATGCCGCCCCCAGAAGGTACATTGCCGCCCTCGGAAGGCATTATACCGCCCTCGGAAGGCATCATGTCGCCCTCGAAAGGCATCATGCCGCCCTCGGAAAACATCATGCCGCCCTCGGAAGACATTTTGTCGCCCTCGGAGTGCATTATGCCGCACTCGGAAGATGTCTTGTCGCCTTCTGAAGGCATCTTTCCGCCCTCAGAGCACATTATGCCGCCCTCAGAGCGCAATATGCCGCCCTCGGAAGGCATCCTGCCGCCCTCGGATGGCATGTTGCCGCCCTCAGATCGCATTATGCCGCCCTCGGAAGGCATCATGCCCTCCTCATAGTCAAGAGAGCATTATGCCGCCCACAGAAAGCATCATGCCGCCCTCGGAAAACATCTTCATATATAGTTTTCACCGACACATTAACACGCCCCCTGGAGGGCCTCTGATAATTACACGCCCTTGAAGGGGGGGGGGGGGATTTCGCCCCCTATGATCTCGAAAACTACGTAACGTAACGACAATTGTAAAACACTGTTAGGCACGTAGCCAAGGGGAGGGCGGCAGGGCGGCCGCCCCCCCCCCTGGAGGCCAATAGGGCCCTTTTTGGCGCGCGAGGGCCCTTTTCGGCGCGCGCAGCGCGCCGAAAAAGGGCCGACGAGACCGCGCGAAGCGCGGTATCATAGGCTTTTTACTACACGAAGCGTGGTCTTTAGAGAGTTTAGAGGACTTCAGAGGCCCTTTTGGGCCATCAGGGCCCTCTCTGAAAGACCAGAGGGCCCACTGGACGTTCAAAAGAGCCCTGTGCATGTCAGAGGGGCCCCTGTCCAGACCGAAAGGGCCCCTGAGCGGGTCAGAGGGCCCCCTGAGCACGTCGAATGGGTCACCTGAACACGTCGAATGGGCCCCTAGCCAGCACAGAGGGGCCCCTGGGCAGGTTGAGAGGCCCCTGAGCATGTCGAAAGGGCGACAAAGCGGCCAGCGCAGTCCTTTGCCAGGTCATAACGGCCCCTGAGCAGGTTGGAGGGCCCCTGGACAGACCAGAGGGCCCCTGGGAAGTTAAGAGGGCCCCTGTGCAGGTGAGAGGGGCCCTGACCCGACCAAAAGGGCACCTAGGTGGGTCAGAAGGGCCCCTGAACATGCCGAATGAGCCCCTAGCCAGCAGAGAGGGGCCCCAGGGCAGGTCGGAGGGCCCTCGGAGCATGTCGCAAGGCGACAAAGCAGCCAGTGCAGTCCCTTGCTAGGTCGGAAGGGCCCCTTAGAAGGTTAAAGGGCCCCTGGAGAGACCAGAGGACACCTGGAAAGTTAAAAGAGCCCCTTGCGCAGATCGGAGGGGCCCCTGACCAGACCGAAAGGACCCCTAGGCGGGTGAGAAGGGCCCCTGAACATGCCGAAGTTGCCCCTGGCCAGCACGGAGGGGCTCCAGGGCAGGTCGGAGGGCCCCTTGAGCATGTCGGCAGGGTGACAAAGCAGCCAGCGCAGGCCGACCAGAAGAGTCGCTGGGCCGATCGGAGGGGCTCCTGGGCAAGTCAGAGGGGCCCCTGCCTAGACCGAAAGGGTCCCTGGGCCGGTCGGAAGGCCTCTTGAACATGCCGGATGAGTTCCTAGCCAGACTAGAGGGGCAACTGGGCACTGGGCAGGTCGGAGGGGCCCCTTAGCAGGGGCGGCGGATTGCGGGGGCAGGGTACCCAAAATTCCCCCCAGTCGAAAATCCTGGGGGGCAAAGGGTAGTTGTGCCCCCCCCCCCAGATTTTAGCCTGCTCAATCTGGGGGCAACATGAACCTTCCCCTCCCCAGGATTTGCATTTGAGGTGGGGATTTTGGGTACCCTGCGCCCCGCAATCCGTCGCCCCTGCCCCTGAGCATGTCGGCAGGGCGATAAAGCAGCCAGTGCAGTCACTGGCCAGGTCGGAAGGACCTCTGAACAGGCCGAATGGGCCCCTTGACACACAAGAGGGGCTTCTTGGAAGGTCAGAGGAGTCTCTGGTGAGACCGGAAGGGGCAAAGCACGTAGAGATCTCAGATGAAGATTAAATACAAAGAGGACTTACTCCACAATAAACAAATATTAAAAGGGGAGCTTTCGGGTATATTGTAACACCCTTCGTCAGGGTGCTACAATATACCCGAAAGATCCGATTTTATTTCTTTCCTGTAGAGTAAGCCCTCGTTGTATTATATATATTACCCACCCCACATCATGTCTTTTCGCTTCGCGGATACCAGATGAGTCCCTTAACAGGTCGGAAGGGCGTAGAAAAGGTCAGAGGGACCCCTAGACGATCTGAAGGGACCTTGGGCCTTTCAACAGTAAGAATACAGTTGTACAGGGAATAACACTCAAAATTGTAGCGCCGCTCCGCTGCGCAATTTAACTACACATTCAATTATATGCGGGTTAGGACAAAAATCGGTCAGTTTCTCGGCGCATTTATGTGTTATGTTGCTACTTTCCTATATTATTGGGCAAAATAGTTCACTTTAGCACATTTTTCCCGCACTTTTAAACGCAGAATATAGCAATTTTAGAGGTCCGCACAATACGCAATGCGACGCATTGATGAGAAAGCAACCCAGGGCATAAAACTCAAAATTTTCGCACCGCTCCGCGGCGCAATTTGTTTAAGAGTTCCAGGTCTTGAGCTTAACAAAAATATTCCAAGTTAGTATAGCTGATTCCAAATTCGTGTCGCTGGTTCCAAAGTTGATGTGTCATTTTGCTAACTCCAGCTCCTAAACGTTGGTATGGCCCATGCCATACCTGCCATACTGCATTTTCAGCCTTGTAACGTGCCTTTTCATGCGTTTTTTTTTGGGGGGGGGTCCTTTCAACGCTTGGGAAGGGCCCTTTCAACGCTCGGGAAGGGGTTCTTTTGAGGCGCCGCCCCTCCCTGGACGAAATCCTAGCTACGTGCCTGAACACAAATAATAATAACGAGTTCAAAATACAAGTTAATTTTAAGTTATGTAAAATATTTTGAAATAGGTTATCTTTATTCGTGCTTAATTTCAATGCTAAGATAGATGGCACCGCCATCGTCGTTACCGCTAAAGAATATCGTGGAGATTATAATGTCATGAAAAACATGGAAATAACTCTTTATTATATTAACTCATAAAGGGTGTGTATACCTACTCACATCGCTTATTTGGGGTTATTGACACTGGTCTATAGAACATAATTTTATGATTTGACCCATTACTTCATTTCTCCAGACTCACCCCAGTTGCTGAGATGTTCCAAAGACTCCAGGAACTTGCTGGAAGCAAAAAGTTATCGGGTAGCGTCCAGAGGATTCCACTACTAGAAGCACAGCAACTATTGATTACACTGCTAGCATGTTGTTATAGCCGGCCAATAGCAATTCGACAAAACAGCTCGTGCGCGCTGATAGCAGCAGTCGCACAGTACCGTCTGTCCCCCTGATCGCAACGCTTGACGGCCATTGTTCGACAAAGATATCAATTTAGAGCTACGAAACTCGCACATAATAATGTTCACAGTGGCAAGAACATGCTGTGCAAAACTTGACCCTCTATGCTGTGACCGTAATTGTATAGTTTAATTATATGTGCACCGTTATATAAGTCAAAATTCAACTAAAGGGGCTCCAGATGTGAATTTCATGGTATCCAACAATCAAACCAATAGGTACTTACTGTATGCAAAATATTTTTGACATTCCAAAACAGTAGGCACACTCCCTTTAACCCGGCAGTCACTGGGGTATATTCTGTAACACGACTCACTGGGGGGGGGGGGGGGGGGGGGGGAGGGGGAATTAGCCCCCAATATAATCTTCCGAACCAATGATCGCAGCGGGACGCACAAGGCGGCATTCGAAAGCGCTCAATGAGATAAACCTAGCACATACTTAACAATTTCAAATTAAGGTCACATGTCAGGTCACAGTCAAGTAAAACGTCAACATCGAGGTATTTGAGTTTATGTACAATACTTGCCATTAATGGCATTTGATTGCACCTATAATCACCCAAAGTGTTGTCAAGGGTATGATACATATCCCACATGAGCTCAAGTGAGATTGTTGGGAAAGATCAAGGTCAAGGTCAGGTCACAAAAGGTCACTACACACAAAATATCTACGAAAGTCATGCAGCACATGTTTTATGGATGCTTTTACGCGTAGAATTCGATAGTGATAGTAATTTTGCCACCTGACTTCATTTACGTGAAGTTAGTGTCAAGTTTAGGTCAGGTCATCAAGTTCGTCATAATTTACCCATACTTTATATGCCATATCAGTCAAAAAGATGATATAATTTTGAAATTTTGTATGTTAGTTGCTCATATGTAGTTGCTATATGTTAGTTGCTATGTGACATAAATGCAGTTTTTTTATTAAAAAATATCTTTTGATAAATTCGATTTTGTGGGCATTTTTTTTTTTTTGGGGGGGGGGGTCAAAAACCAAAAGTTTAGAAATTTCGAGATAGCTGGTTTGTAGCCCTTGCAATTTTCTACCTTGTAGCGTTTTTCGATTGCATTTTCCTTCAAATGCGGCATTTGTACAGCCTGGCAAAGTTTAGATGATTTTGGTGTCAAAATCGTGTTTAGTGACGTCACTAAATACACTATATCGCGACAAAATTTCTGACGAAATTACTTTTTTTCTTCTCAAAATGCGTCAAAATGATGCCCGGAGAGGTACTGAAAGTTTGGCGTCGATATCTGCATTAGTTGCTGAGATATTCCTAATATTTCGAGGGGGGGGGGGGGGGAGATAAACCCCCCCGCCCAGTGACTCGCGGGTTAAATGAAACTTATGTGATAGACGAACGTGAGCCAGCTACATTCTGAAAATATTGCGGATATTCTGCTGATTTGATTTATTCATGGTGCAATTAATGACTGTATGTGTGCATTATCTAACTTTAATGCTGTTTTAACAATGATTGGACACGCACGATCACGCTTTACCTTTTCTCGGACCACCTTAAGGTTGATTTCATTTAGTCCTTACCACCTCGCCCTTTGGTCTTGATCCCGGTTCTCGTCGCATTTAACCTCAACTAACTTCTTCGATCCGCCTAAATGGCATGCCAATTCATCTCCCTCTCTTCATACCCGGAGCAGCGACGTGCCAGCATGTTCATGACATGAGGTCGGTAGAGTGGCGCCCTCTACCGGCTCGAGGCGCTGGATCGGTACGAGAGGGGAACATCCTTGACATTAGAGCGCAGCCGCTGTATAAAAGGCAGGGGGCGCCGAGCATGGCTACACTCATTGTGGCTTCAGTCACAGAACAACAGCACAGACGGCAAAGATGAAGGTGGGTTCGGTTTAGGGTAGTAGTGCAAATATAATTATTTCTCATCACAGGTCCAGAGCGGTGGAACGCATACATAACGATATTTCGGTATAACTTAAGTCATAAATATATATTTCTCACAGGGTACCGCAACGATATTTCTGAAGAAGTATTTCGTAAATCGAACTTACGGCGTCCTCATTTTTACCACATTGGCTAACAGTAAAGTATCCATACTGATCATTTTGCTTTTTCGAATTGTTTCTCGACTTTGCCGTTATGCATTTTTTTTTAAAGAATCGCTAGATTAATCTAACTATTAGCAATTACAACACCAAAGTTTTAAAAGAGAGAATAGTAGAACGGACAAAATGTATATGCATATATGCTATGAATCAGTTATAGCGAGCAAGAATGGCAAGTGTTAAAGGGAACATTAATGTGCACTGAGTCATCTTTAAAAACTTGGACGATGTAGGCAAAGTACCTCACCGTATGAGATTCATAACACAATTTACCTTATTTTACCTTCTCTGACACATCCAAACAGAGTGTGGTACATCCATTATACTGTGCCCGTATTTGGTAGATCTTGGACAAGGCACAGTCATTTCTTTCGAATGAGATGCAAATCGTACACCGTACATCATGACAAAAAATCGTATACGTAATGGCGGGAGTTCACTTCCTTGGTTTGCTGAACATTTGATGTCCCTGCAGTAATCTAACTGCTATAATAACAAAGATACCTAATTTCTGGTGAGCTCCACCAATATTTCTTCTTTCTTCCCGACTTCGTGGACCACGTGCCGCGTGATTTATACCATATTCCGGCTGTTCCGCCACCCCGTGTTCTAACCACGCCCCGCCCTCTCCGTGTCTCCGTGTACAGGTGCTGTTGACTGTAGCGGCCGTGCTGGCGTGCTCCGCCGCCCATCTGCGGGTACGCCGGGGTGACTACGGCGCCCCGCCCGCCGCCGCCTTCTCCGGCGCAGGTGGCGCCATCTCTGCTGGTGTAGGTGGCGCCCTCTCACCGCCCGACGGTGGCGCCTCTGTGTTTGCCGTCGGAAACGGACTTCAGACGCTGTCATCATCTTCCGCTGGTGGTAGTGTCGGTGGAAGCCAGAGTGTGTTCAGCCAGGCTAGCCAGTCTAGTCAGGCTAGCCGCGGCAATGGAGGCAACGGAGCCAACGGTGGAAGCCAAGATTACCCGGGATATAACACCCAGGCTAGCAGCGGAAACGCTGGCAACGATGGCAACGGTGGAAACAGCGGACGTCAAGATTATCCCAGCTACAACAATCAAGCTAGCCGTGGCAACGGAGCCAACGGAGGAAACGGCGGCAACAGAGCCAACGGTGGAAACGGAGGACGCCAGGACTACCCGGGATATAAAAGCCAGCCTAGCCAGGCTAGCCAGTCTGGACGCGGAAACGGCAACGGGGCCAACGGTGGAAACGGCGGACGTCAAGATTATCCCAGCTACAACAACCAGGCGAGTCGCGGCAACGGCGCCAACGGTGGCAGCCGAGGAAGCACAGCCCAGCGTCGTCCGTTCGCCAGCCAGAACAGCCGTGGAAACGGCAACTCCAACGGCAACAACCAGGCGGCAACAACCAGCTACAACTCCCAGAACGGCCAGAACGGTTCCCAGCGCCGTCCCGCCTCCGCAGCCCGTCCTGCTTCCCGCCCTGCTGCCCGTCCTGCCTCTCACCCTGCTACCCGCCCTGCTGCCCGCCCCGCTGCCCGCCCTGCTGCCCGCCCTGCTGCCCGCCCCGCTGCCCGTCCTGCTGCCCGCCCTGCTGCCCGACCCGCTGCCCGCCCTCAGGGCTCTGCCAGTGGAGCGCGCCCTCAGGCCCAGTACGGAGCTCCCTCAGCTGGTGGCAGCCGTGGTAACCGTGGTAACGGCGGTAACGGTGGTAACCGTGGTAACCGTGGTAACCGTGGTAACGGTGGTAACGGTGGAAACGGCCAGTACAGCTCCGGAGCTGCTGCCGGTGCTGGTGGTTCTGGTGGCTTCTCTGGTGCCGCTGGTCCCGTTGGTGGTGCCGGTCTCGCCCCTGGCGCTCCCGGCTCTGGCTCCGACCAGTACCCGCGTCTCGGCGAGGGCGAGCCTATGCCGTACGAGTTCCAGTGGGCGGTGCTGGACGCGGAGAGCGGTAACGACTACAGCCACGAGGAGAAGTCGGATGGTCGTCGTGTGGAAGGCCAGTACCGTGTCCTGCTGCCTGATACCCGCATCCAGACGGTTACCTACTACGTGGAGGGCGAGTCTGGGTATGTGGTAGAGATTGAGTACGAAGGTGAGGCTCAGTATGATGAGGCTCCCGCTGGTAACGGTAAGGGTGGTAATGGTAACAATCAGGGTGGTAATGGTAACGGGCTGGGTGGTGATTATCAGCAGGGTGGTGCCCTTGGTAATGGATTTGGAGGAGCTGGTAACGGGCAGGGAGCGGCTGGTGATAATGGTTACCAGCAGGGAGGAGCCGATACCAGTGTCTTCCAGGGTGCGGCCGCTGGTAACAATTACCAGCAGGGAGCAGCTGCCGGTAGAGGCTCCCAGCAGGGAGCTGCCGCTGGTAATGATTACCAGCAGCCCCAGGGATCTCCCAGCCAGTCCTCTCCCCCTCGCAACAGCTACCTGGCTCCTGCCAGAAGCTTCTAGTGACGTCAAAAAGTACTAACGGTAGATACGTATGACGTCATAACACCAGTTATCTGATTTGATTCTGATCGAGAGAAAAAAAAAACACGTCGCTTGTCTGTTAAACTTTCATACGCCGATTTGTGTATGTGTCGTGTGGGTCGAATTAGTGCTCATATTCGTATTCGGATAATGTACGAGAGTACAATACGATACGAGAGCGGTTCTTCTTTTGACTGTCATCTTATATCACATTCACTGTGCCTCATGTCTTGAGAAATATTATGTCGATGTCTCATTCTGGAGTAATGTGTATATGTACCGATTGTAATTATTACTGGTTTGAATGTATCCATCGTCTGCATCTACCTAGTTCGAATTAGTTGTGTATTTGAACCATGTGTCATTGCTTGTTGGTCTATATCGTATTTATTCGACAGGGTGAATATTTATTTATGTACCGGCTATATGATGCCTGTGATGTGGCGCGAATTCTTACAATACATAGACGATCACTGGATATTTGTATTTTTACTGAAGAGTGGCCAAGACGTCATAATCTCATTCATCGGCGGCGTTTGTCTCCAATGTACAGCGATTCTGCGATTTTCCGGTCCGGGTGGTCTAACGTCTTCCTCAGTAGACTTGTCCCGACTGACATCAGGGTGTTCTTTCCGCAAATGGTCAACAAGCTGAGTGTTTTCCTTTGAACATAAGCATACTTCTGATGTGCCATCGTTAAATCTGGGTCTAGACAAGAAGGTTGCTATTTTATTACGGCTTCGCTGCGTACTATTTTGTCATCCGCTGCGGGTGATGGACGTGCTCGGGTCACGGGCAGCGCCGTGACGGTGGTCGGCGCCACCTTCGCCGTGCCTCGGCGGGGGGAGGAGAGAGGACGCCCCCTCGAACTCGGCTCCGATGGGACATAGACAAAAACCGAAAATAAAAATAGAAAGCTCGTCAGAAATAACTTTAAAACTATTTCGGTAATTTTGTCCCTGGAACTACTTTGTCTCTGGAACTACGATAGCCAGGAACAAACGGAAAAAGTAATTGAAAGCTCTTGAAAAATTCAATCGTACTTGGTGTCCTCAAATATAGCTCAGGTCAATAGTTTAGGCTCCAGAGGTCATCAAAGGTCAAACATTCCATTTTTTTTTGGCAAAACTGTTTTTCAGAAATAACTTTTTACCTAATAACGATAAGGCAATAACTTGATTTAGCTAGACATGGTAATGCAGATAGTAAGGACCTCTTCAGTTTTTATAAGTTTAGTACAGTTTCTAAAAATATAGGTCCATTTAAGGTAGGTGATGTGTTAGTTAGCAAGGACAGTTAAATGGTTGAAGTGCATAATGATCATTTCCAATCTGTCTTTACTATCAAGGACCACAGTAGTATTACAGTACCCGAGCCCGTAGCCCGAGCCAGATACCGAGGAAACTATAAGAGAGCTAGGTAGCATAAGTATTGAACTTGTTCTTGAATAACGAAAGAAAGTAAGGCCAAACAAGGCAGAAGGACCTGATGAAATTCAAACTAGACTTTTAAGAGAATCTGAAAGACAGTTGTCAGTTTCATTATCCATAATATTTTACAAATCACTCGCAGACACTAAAATTCCTCAAAGATAAGATGGTTGAATATTTGGAGCAAAATTAAATCATCAAGCATACACAATACACAGCATGGCTTTAGGAAGGGCCGTTCTTGCATAACTAATCTTCTGGTGTTTTTGGATGTTGCAACAGATAGCTTTGATCAGGGTAAACAGTAGCTTTTCTTGATTTCAGTAAAGCATTTGACAAATTCCCCCATACAAGACCTGGGTTGCAACTTAAAATGCATGGGATCAGGGGCAAGATTCTGGATTATATAGAAACGTGGCTTTCAGGACGTCAGCAAAGGGTTATATTAAATGGGTGCAAATCACAATGGATAGAAGTTCTCAGTGGGGTTTCACAGGGCTCAGTCCTGCGTCAATTGCTTTTTATAATATTTGTGAATGCCATTGAGAACAGTATAGACAGCAAACAAAGTCTTGAAATTTGCAGACGATCTAAAAGTTGTCAGGATTATTAGAGGAAAACATGATCAGGATGTTTTTTTTATAGCAAAGGTGCCTTTTAAAGGACCTAGAAGAAGCTTAGAGCTTCAAACTAATGTTATCATTCTAAATGGGGTGTGGGTATGCCACCTTTTCTAAAAAGGTGCTTAGTTTAGTAGCTTATTGGTACTAACATGGCAATCTGCCAACCCACTTACATCAGGGAGACTTTTTTTTACAGTAAGAGACGTGTCTCGACGAGACAAACACATTGGTGCCAGTTTCACTTCTCTATCTCCATTTTGTCGAGAGTTATTGACAAAGTGTTGGTGACCTCGGATGACCTTGGCTGATCCTGTAGGGGTCACGGAACCAAACTTGTACCTGGATCATCAAGAATGGCCTATGATAACATGATCCAGAAGCAATTAGACTGATATGAGTAGCCTCGAAATAGGAAGCATTTGAATATTTCCCTATTGACTTATAATGGGAAGGTCACGAAATTGACCGGTCTTTAGGTCACCGATATACAAGAATATGAGATAAACTAATAATAGGTATCAATGACCTTATGAAATCCTGTACGTTTGAAACAGATCAGCCACAAACTGTGGATGTGGTACGACCGCAAACTTTTTTGGAGATGTGTTCACGTGACTTGGCCTGGTGACCTGACCTGAGATGACCCTTGGCCAATAGTTTCACACAATGTGGGTAATTGATGCCCGAACAGCTGTGCCAAAAACGGGTAAACTTTAGGACGCGTCTAAACGTCCGAGGGATACCCCTCGGGTCACGACGAGGGTTAGCCCTCGCGCTACGGGGGAGGGGCCTCATAGCCCCCCCCCCCTCTGAGGTTTTTTATTGAATAACTGTGTACACATGCGGCGCATCTTATTGAAATTTTCAGTAGCTGAGTTTACAACAATTATACGCATCCTTTCAACATATGAAGTCTATACGACTATTGGATCGTTGCCTATGACCTTTTTGTCAAGGTCATGTCAGACACCAAAGAACAATTGACCTGACCCAAAGGACTCCTGTTGACCTAGATACCAAAATAGGATGCCTTTGGATTTTATGACAGGCACTACGTTACGTTTTACGGTGTCTCTCTATCTTTCTTTGTTCGGAAGTTATACTAAGCCAGGCACGAAGCCAAGGGGGGGGGGGGGGGGGGGGGGTACGGCTGCCTCCCCTCCCCTGGAGGCCAGGAGGGCCATTTTCGTCGCTCGCAGCGCACCGAAAAGGACCGACGAGACCGCGCGAAGCGCAGTATCATGACCGCTAAAGACCACGCGCAGTATCTCTAAATACTGATCAAGATAGAGATACTGACCAAGCGCAGTATCTCTAAAGACCACGTGCAGATTGGTCTTTAGAGAGTTTAGAGTACTTCACATGCCATTTAGGGCCACCAAGACCCTTTCTGAAAGACCACAGGGCCCCTTGGACGTTCAAATAAGCCCCGTGAATGTCAAAGTGGTCCGTGTACAGACCGAAAGGACCGCTGAGCGGGTCAGATGGCCCCCAGAACACGTCGAATGGGCCCCTAGTCAGCACAGAGGGGCCCCAAGGTAGGTCCGAGGGCCCTCGGAGCATGTGGCAAGGCGACAAAGGAGCCAGCGCAGTCCCTTGCCTGGTCGGAAGGGCCCATTATAATTATGGAGGGTCCCTGGAGAGACCAGAGGGCTCTTGGAAAGTTCAAAGGGCCCCTGTGCAGATCGGAGAGGCCCCTGCCCAGACCGAAAGGACCCCAGGGCGGTGAAGAATGGCCACTGAACATGCCGAATTGGCCCCTAGCCAGCACGGAGGGGCTCCAGGGCTGGTCGGAGGGCCCCTTGAGCATGTCAGCAGGGCCACGCCGCAGCCAACTCAGCCCGACCAGAAGAGTCGCTGGGCAGATCGGAGGGGCTCCTGGGAAAGTCAGAGGGGCCCCTGGCTTCACCGAAAGGGTCTCTGGACCGGGTGAAGGGCCCTTGAACATGCCGGATGAGTTCCTAGCCAGACTGGAGGGGCCCCTGGGCAGGTCGGAGGGGCCCTGAGCATGTCGGCAGGGCGACAAAGAAACCAGTGCAGTCCCTGGCCAGATCGGAAGGACCTCTGAACCGGCCCTTGACACACAAGAAGAGCTTCTTGGAAGTCAGAGACTCCACTGACGTTCCAAGTCAGGAAGGTCAGAGGTCAGACCAGAGGTCAGAGATTCCCTGGTTAGACCGGAAGGGCGAAAAGCACGTAGGGATCCAGATGAAGAGTAATACAAAGAGGACTTATTCCGCAAGCAAAATATTAAAAGCGGAGCTTTCGGGTATATTGTAACACCCTTCGTCAGGGTGTTACAATATACTCGAAAGCTCCTATTAAACAAACTATTGTAGATTAATCCTTCTTTGTATTTAATATATATCACCCACTCCACATCATGTCTTTCCGCGGATCCCAGATGAGTCCCTGAACAGGTTGGAAGGGTGTTGAAAAGGTCGGAGGGGCCCCAAGACGATCTGAAGGGACCCTGGGCTTTTCAACAGTGAGAATGCAGTTGTCCAGGGAGTAAAATAAAAAAATCGCGGCGCTCTGCGGCGCAATAAATTCAATTATATGCGGGATAGAAGAAAACCAAATCGACCCGTTTTTCGTCGTATTTATGTGTTATGTTGCTATTTTTCTATATAATTGGGCAACATAGTACACTTTATAATTTTTTTACCGCACTTTTAAACGCACAATAACATTTTTAGAGGCCCGCAACATACGCAATGCGACGCATTGATGAGAAAGCACATCCAGGGCATAAGACTGCAAACAAATTGCACCGCTCCGCGGCCCAATTTGTTTAAGAGTTCCAGGTCTTGAGCTTAAAAATATTCCAAGTTGGTATAGCTGATTCCAAATGCCTGTCGCTGGTTCCAAAGTTGATATGGCAGTTTGATTATTGATAACTCCAGCTCCTAAAAGGTAGTATGGCCCATGCCATACCTGTCATACTGCATTTCCCATCCTTGTAACGTGCCTTTCATCCGTTTTGTTTGGCCGTTTCAACGCTTGAAAAGGGGGCCTTTTCAACGCTGGGAAGGGACCCTTTCGAGGCGCCGCTCCCCCCCCCCCTCCCTGGAAAAATCCTGGCTTTGTGCCTGTACTAAGCGGCCTGTACAGTGTACATGTGCGGTAATTCAAAACGCATAGCAATTATCTTCTATGGTGACAATTTATGTGACCTAAGAGGTCATTAACTGGCCCAGGCCGATGAACATCGATATATTGCCAGATATCTAATACAACGACCAATATTTTGACGCTAACCAAATCGTTGTATACTCATCACTTTGGTAATGACGACGGACAGAGCAAAATCGCTGTTTTTGGACGTGTTCGATCTTATGTCATTCACTTGACCTGGAAGGTCACCCGTTGACCTGAAACCTAAAAATCGCACACTGTTAGATTCTTCTCATGACAGGCAACATGCTGGTTCTTACTGCATTACTCTATGTTGGTTGGTGTGGAAGTTAACAAGGGGGCTGTGAGTTCCTCCCCTCCCCCGTTGGGTGAAGGGGAGAAAAGGTCCCCGTAGGGCGAGGGTTAAGGCAGCCCCTATAACTGTGTATTGTGCAATAAATACAGCCCGTCAGTATATGTGTATGTAGTATTATTCAAATGATCCATGACAGTATTAAACATACCTGTATTCAATCGATTTGTGTATGCTACCTACTACGACATGCCTACTAGGGTTAAGGCAGCTCCTATAACTGTGTATTGTGCAATAAATACAGCCCGTCGGTATATGTGTATGTAGTATTATTCAAATGATCCATGACAGTATTAAACATACCTGTATTCAATCGATTTGTGTATGCTACCTACTACGACATGCCTACTGTTTAGCATGGTTGGTAAACGGCACAGACGCATCAATATATCTCGGTAAGAAGTATACTTTAATCCAACAAATAAAGCATGCCATCGCTTTACTGAGCTTAATTGTAAACGAGATTGTAACATTACAGCTTGCAAAGAAGTTTAACTTAATTTTCACACAATGCCGTTATTTACACAAGCTATTAACCCGCGCACTGCAAGGAGGGGGGGGGGGAAATTCCGCCCACCCCCCTCAGGTTTTTTTGCAGATATCGAAAAAAACGGCGGCGCGCGCGCCGACGGGTTTTAGCACACCTGCTAAGACATAACTTGCGCACACTTCGAAAAATATACATGATATTAGTCCAATTACTTTTGGATCATGTTATTATAGGATATTCTTCATGATCCAAGTGTAAGTTTTGTTCAGTGACCCCTATGGGGTCATTTGTGGTCATGCGAGGTCACCATCTCTTTGTTGTCAATAACTCCCGACATAATGCAAATAGAGAAGTAAAACAGACAGCAATATGTTGTCTCGTCGTGACACGTCTTCCCATATGCAACATGCCCTACTTGGGTCACCACTTGACCTTGATCTGAGGTTAATTTTTTTTAGTTGACTTAATAAGGCCAATATGTATATCATTGGAAGCGCCTTGACCAGATAAACACAATGGCTTAAGCTATGTGCCGTTATCTTTATTAAGTACAAAGTGAATAGCGAAAAAAGATTTGGCAAAAAAAACAGTTTTTGTTTTGACCTCTGGAGTCTCAAATATTGACCTAAGACTTTCAGGACATCTTCGCGATTGAAAATTTTACTGGCTGGCGTGTCCCTTTTCGGTTTGTTTCTAAATAGCATAGTTTCCAAGATATATGAGAATTTCTGGAGCAAAGTCCTAAAACAGGAGCAAACTGGAAATTTTGACCTTTGAGGACCTATGGCAACCTTAATTTTGCCCAGACCTAAAACATATTTAATTATTTTCGATGGAAGTTGTATCAAACTATCAAATGCTCTTTTATGCTTGTCGCTAAGTAGCGTATTTTTTTAGATCTCACGGGGGCGGAAATCACCCCCCCCTGCAGTTTGTGTTCGGCGCAAACCCCCTGTAGTGCGAGGGTTAATTAAACATGCATATGTGCAACACGTGATCGAAATGCACATATGTCATAAACAATCCTTGTTTTTACGGATATATATTCATAGTTTATTTTTGACATTTCATCATCTTGTTCCCTTCATATTTTAATTTCATTTTTCACTCACACATTTCAAATACAAAAAAATACCGAATGCAACAAAAGAAGTGGATTTTGAGTCTTCGAAAATATTTTGAAATAGGATATCTATATTCGTGCTTAATGGCAATGCTAAAATATATATCACCGCCATTGTCTTTACCGCTAAACAATATCGTGCAGATTATAATGTCATGAAGAACATGGAAATACCGCTTTATTCTATTTTAATTTTATTTCGAAGTTAAATGACGATTATGTGATAGACGACCGTGAGCCCGCTACATTCTGAAAACATTGCGGATATACTGCTGATTTGATTTATTCATGGTGCAATTAATGACTGTATGTGTGCATTATCTAAATTAAGTGTTTCTTTTATCGATGATTGGAAGTTCACGATCAATCGTTACCTTTTCTCAGAACACCTTAAGCCAGCATTGGTTGGGGTCTCAGCCGACCGTCATTGGCTGGGGGGGGGGGGGGGGGCGTTTTTCGTCCACCACCTGGTTATCTTCCGAATCAATAACCCGAGCGAGACACGCAAGGCGGCAATCGAAATGTCTCGATGAGAGGCATCCAAAGCATACATCAAAGTTTTAAAATAAGGTCACATGTGAGGACACCGTCAGGCCAAATCTCAAAATTTAGATATTTCAGTTTTTGGGTCATACTTTCCATCCAAAGCCTTAGATTGAAACTATTATAGCACAAAGTGCTCTCAAGGGTGCAATGCATCTCCCGCCTAAGCAAAAATGAAATTGTAAGCAAAGGTCAAGGTCAAGATCAGGTCACACAAGATCACAGGTCTACAAAAGCCATGCGACACATGTTGTATGGGTTATTCTACATATATATTTCGATAATAGCAGCCATTTGCACAATCTGACACCATATAAGGTCAAGGTCAGGTCACATAAGTTATTTTTTTTTAATTGATCAATCTAAATAAAAAAAAACGTCATGTTTGTATACCAGTTTTGTCTCAGAAATACAGCGCTGGCATTTATTTGTCTGTATCTGGTCACGAAAAGCAAACAAACGCAATTAAAAGAAAATGACGTCATGAGTTATTCATACATCGGGAGCCATAAGTCAGTTAAAAATAAAGATATTGCTTTTAAAATTGGTTTGGACATTGTCCACAGATGGTACTTCAACATGTCTTCCGGGTTTTTGAATATGTTTGAAAATGTTGATTTTTATTGCATTTTTTTCAAACAAATATTAAAACAAAAACATTGTTTGGTGTTAAAAAGCATTGTTTTCTCAAATAAAACTCCGAGATAGTTATTTTGTAGCCCTTGCCATTGGAAATCTTTTGACGTTTTTTTCTTGCATTTTCCTCATAATATGGCATTGTTACGGCATGCTAAAGTTTAGCTATTTTTTTTGGTCAAATTCGTGATGGCACTAAATTCGTTATATCACGAAATTTTTCGACGAACAAAAGACGTAAAATTGATATAAGAGAAGGTACCAGAAGTTTTACGTCGATAACCCTACTGGTTTTGACCTATTGGGAAGGTTTGTCAGGGGGGGGGGGGGGGGCGAAACATGCCTCCTGGTGATGTGCTCGTATGTTCATGACATGAGGTCGGTAGAGTGGCGCCCTCTACCGGCTCGAAGCGCTGGATCGGTACGAGAGGCGAGCATCCTTGACATTAGAGCGCGGCCGCTGTATAAAAGACGGGGGGCCGCCGAGCATGGCTACACTCACTGTGGCTTCAGTCACAGAACAACAGCACAGACGGCAAAGATGAAGGTGGGTTCGGTTTAGGGTAGTAGTGCAAATATGATCATTTCTGATCACAGGTCCAGAGAGGTGGAACGCATACATCACGATATGTCGGTATAACTTAAGTCATAACGATATATTTCTCACAGGGTACGTAGCGCTATTTCTGAAGAAGTATTTCGTAAATCGAACTTACGACGTCCTCATTTTGACCCCATTGGCTAACAGTAAAGTATCCATACTGATCATTTTGCTTTTTCGAATTGTTTCTCGACTTTGCCGTTATGCAATTAAAAAAAGAATTGCTAGATTCATCTATCTAGTAGCGAATTACATCACCAAAGTTTTAAAAGAGAGAATAGTAGAACGGACAAAATGTATATGCATATATTCTATGAATCATTGAAGTTAGCGAGCAAGAATTCCAAGTGTTAAAGGCAGTTTCTATGTGCATTGAGGCATCTTTAAAAACTTCGACGATGTAGGCAAAGGACCTCACCGTATGATATTTATAGAACAATTCGCCTTATTTTACCTTCCCTGACTTCATCCAAACTGAGTGGGGTGCATCCAATATACTGTAACCGTATTTGGTATATCTTGCACAGTCATTTCTTTCCAATGAGATAATCGTACACCTGTTTATACGGAATGGTGGGAGTTCACTTCCTTGGTTTGCTGAACATTTGATGTCCCTGCAGTAATCTAACTGCTATAATAACAAATATACCTAATTCCTGGTGAGTTCCACCAATATTTCTTCTTTCTTCCCGACTTCGTGGACCACGTGCCGCGTTATTTATACCATATTCCGGCTGTTCCTCCACCCCGTGTTCTAACCACGCCCGCCCTCTCCGTGTCTCCGTGTACAGGTGCTGTTGACCGTAGCGGCCGTGCTGGCGTGCTCCGCCGCCCATCTGCGGGTACGCCGGGGTGACTACAGCGCCCCGCCCGCCGCCGCCTTCTCCGGCGCAGGAGGCGCCCTCTCTGCTGGTGCAGGTGGCGCCCTCTCGCCGCCGGACGATGGCGTCTCTGTGTTTGCTTCCGGAAACGGACTGCAGACGCTGTCATCATCTTCCGCTGGTGGTAGTGTTGGTGGAGGACAGAGTGTGTTCAGCCAGGCTAGCCAGTCTAGTCAGGCTAGCCGCGGCAATGGAGGCAACGGAGCCAACGGTGGAAGCCAAGATTACCCGGGTTATAGCACCCAGGCTAGCCGCGGAAACGGTGGCAACGAGGGTAACGGTGGAAACGGCGGACGTCAAGATTATCCAAGCTACAACAATCAAGCTAGCCGTGGCAACGATGGCAAAGGTGGAAACGGCGGCAACAGAGCCAACGGAAACGGCGGACGACAGGACTACCCGGGATATAACAGCCAGGCTAGCCAGGCTAGCCAGTCTGGACGCGGAAACGGCAACGGGGCCAACGGTGGAAACGGCGGACGTCAAGATTATCCCAGCTACAACAACCAGGCGAGTCGCAGCAACGGCGCCAACGGTGGCAGCCGAGGAAGCACAACCCAGCGTCGTCCGTTCACCAGCCAGAACAGCCGTGGAAACGGCAACTCCAACGGCAACAACCAGGCGGCAACAACCAGCTACAACTCCCAGAACGGCCAGAACGGTTCTCAGCGCCGTCCCGCCTCCGCAGCCCGTCCTGCTGCCCGCCGTGCTGCCCGTCCTGCCTCCCGCCCTGCTACCCGCCCTGCTGCCCGTCCTGCTGCCCGCCCTTCTGCCCGCCCCGCTGCCCGCCCCGCTGCCCGCCCTGCTGCTCGTCCAGCCGCCCGCCCTCAGGGCTCTGCTAGTGGAGCGCGCCCTCAGGCCCAGTACGGAGCTCCCTCAGCTGGTGGCAGCCGTGGTAACGGCAACCCTGGTAACGGTGGTAACGGTGGTAACGGTGGTAACGGTGGTAACGGTGGTAACGGTGGTAACGGTGGTAACCGTAGTAACGGTGGTAACCGTGGTAACCGTGGTAACGGTGGAAACGGCCAGTACAGCGCCGGAGCTGCTGCCGGTGCTGGTGGTTCTGGTGGCTTCTCTGGTGCCGCTGGTGCCGTTGGTGGTGCCGGTCTCGCCCCTGGCGCTCCCGGCTCTGGCTCCGACCAGTACCCGCGTCTCGGTGAGGGCGAGCCTATGCCGTACGAGTTCCAGTGGGCGGTGCTGGACGCGGAGAGCGGTAACGACTACAGCCACGAGGAGAATTCGGATGGTCGTCGTGTGGAAGGCCAGTACCGTGTCCTGCTGCCTGATACCCGCATCCAGACGGTTACCTACTACGTGGAGGGCGATTCTGGGTATGTGGTAGAGATTGAGTACGAAGGTGAGGCTCAGTATGATGAGGCTCCCGCTGGTAACGGTCAGGGTGGTAATGGTAACGGTCAGGGTGGTAATGGTAACGGGCTGGGTGGTGATTATCAGCAGGGTGGTGCCCTTGGTAATGAATTTGGAGGAGCTGGTAACGGGCAGGGAGCGGCTGGTGATAATGGTTACCAGCAGGGAGGAGCCGATACCAGTGTCTTCCAGGGTGCGGCCGCTGGTAACAATTACCAGCAGGGAGCAGCTGCCGGTAGAGGCTCCCAGCAGGGAGCTGCCACTGGTAATGATTACCAGCAGCCCCAGGGATCTCCCAGCCAGTCCTCTCCCCCTCGCAACAGCTACCTGGCTCCTGCCAGAAGCTTCTAGTGACGTCAAAAAGTACTAACGGTAGTTACGTATGACGTCATAACACCAGTTATCTGATTTGATTCTGATCGAGAGAAAAAAAAAACACGTCGCTTGTCTGTTAAACTTTCATACGCCGATTTGTGTATGTGTCGTGTGGGTCGAATTAGTGCTCATATTCGTAGTCGGATAATGTACGAGAGTACAATACGATACGAGAGCGGTTCTTCTTTTGACTGTCATCTTATATCACATTCACTGTGCCTCATGTCTTGAGAAATATTATGTCGATGTCTCATTCTGGAGTAATGTGTACATGCACCGATTGTAATTATTACTGGTTTGAATGTATCCATCGTCTGCATCTACCTAGTTCGAATTAGTTGTGTATTTGAACCATGTGTCATTGCTTGTTGGTCTATATCGTATTTATTCGACAGGGTGAATATTTATTTATGTACCGGCTATATGATGCCTGTGATGTGGCGCGAATTCTTACCATACATTGACGATCACTGGATATTTGTATTTTTACTGAAGAGTGGCCAAGACGTCATAATCTCATTCATCGGCGGCGTTTGTCTCCAATGTACAGCGATTCTGCGATTTTCCGGTCCGGGTGGTCTAACGTCTTCCTCAGTAGACTTGTCCCGACTGACATCAGGGTGTTCTTTCCGCAAATGGTCAACAAGCTGAGTGTTTTCCTTTGAACATAAGCATACTTCTGATGTGCCATCGTTAAATCTGGGTCTAGACAAGAAGGTTGCTATTTTATTACGGCTTCGCTGCGTACTATTTTGTCATCCGCTGCGGGTGATGGACGTGCTCGGGTCACGGGCAGCGCCGTGACGGTGGTCGGCGCCACCTTCGTCGTGCCTCGGCGGGGGGGGGGGGGGGGGGGGGGGGGGAAGGTGGGGGGGGGGGGGGGGGGGGGGGGAAGGAGAGGGGACGCCCCCTCGAACTCGGCTCTGATGGGACATAGACAAAAACCGAAAATAAAAATAGAAAGCTCGTCAGAAATAACTTTAAAACTATTTCGGTAATTTTGTCCCTGGAACTACTTTGTGTCTGGAACTACGATAGCCAGGAACAAACAGAAACAGCAATCGAAAGCTCTTGAAAAATTCAATCGTACTTGGTGGCCTCAAATATAGTTCAGGTCAATAGTTTAGGCTCCAGAGGTCATCAAAGGTCAAACATTCCATTTTTTTGTGGCAAAACTGTTTTTCAGAAATAACTTTTTACCTAATAACGATAAGGCAATAACTTGATTTAGCTAGACATGGTAATGCAGATAGTAAGGACCTCTTCAGTTTTTATAAGTTTAGTACAGTTTCTAAAAATATAGGTCCATTTAAGGTAGATGATGTGTTAGTTAGCAAGGACAGTTAAATGGTTGAAGTGCATAATAATCATTTCCAATCTGTCTTTACTATCAAGGACCACAGTAGTATTACAGTACCCGAGCCCGTAGCCCGAGCTAGATACCGAGGAAACTATAAGAGAGCTAGGTAGCATAAGTATTGAACTTGTTCTTGAATAACGAAAGAAAGTAAGGCCAAACAAGGCAGAAGGACCTGATGAAATTCAAACTAGACTTTTAAGAGAATCTGAAAGACAGTTGTCAGTTTCATTATCCATAATATTTTACAAATCACGCGCAGACACTAAAATTCCTCAAAGATAAGATGGTTGAATATTTGGAGCAAAATTAAATCAAGCATACACAATACACAGCATGGCTTTAGGAAGGGCCGTTCTTGCATAACTAATCTTCTGGTGTTTTTGGATGTTGCAACAGATAGCTTTGATCAGGGTAAACAGTAGCTTTTCTTGATTTCAGTAAAGCATTTGACAAATTCCCCCATACAAGACCTGGGTTGCAACTTAAAATGCATGGGATCAGGGGCAAGATTCTGGATTATATAGAAACGTGGCTTTCAGGACGTCAGCAAAGGGTTATATTAAATGGGTGCAAATCACAATGGATAGAAGTTCTCAGTGGGGTTTCACAGGGCTCAGTCCTGCGTCAATTGCTTTTTATAATATTTGTGAATGCCATTGAGAACAGTATAGACAGCACACAAAGTCTTGAAATTTGCAGACGATCTAAAAGTTGTCAGGATTATTAGAGGAAAACATGATCAGGATGTTTTTTTATAGCAAAGGTGCCTTTTAAAGGACCTAGAAGAAGCTTAAAGCTTCAAACTAATGTTATCATTCCAAATGGGGTGTGGGTATGCCACCTTTTCTAAAAAGGTGCTTAGTTTAGTAGCTTATTGGTACTAACATGGCAATCTGCCAACCCACTTACATCGGGGAGATTTTTTTACAGTAAGAGACGTGTCTCGACGAGACAAACACATTGGTGCCAGTTTCACTTATCTATCTCCATTTTGTCGAGAGTTATTGACAAAGTGTTGGTGACCTCGGATGACCTTGGCTGATCCTGTAGGGATCACGGAACCAAACTTGTACCTGGATCATCAAGAATGGCCTATGATAACATGATCCAGAAGCAATTAGACTGATATGAGTATCCTCGAAATAGGAAGCATTTGAATATTTCCCTATTGACTTATAATGGGAAGGTCACGAAATTGACCGGTCTTTAGGTCACCGATATACAAGAATATGAGATAAACTAATAATAGGTATCAATGACCTTATGAAATCCTGTACGTTTGAAACAAATCAGCCACAAACTGTGGATGTGGTACGACCGCAAACTTTTTTGAAGATGTGTTCACGTGACTTGGCCTGGTGACCTGACCTGAGATGACCCTTGGCCAATAGTTTCACACAATGTGGGTAATTGATGCCCGAACAGCTGTGCCAGAAACGGGTAAACTTTAGGACGCGTCTAAACGTCCGAGGGAAACCCCTCGGGTCACGACGAGGGTTAGCCCTCGCGCTACGGGACAGGGGCCTCACAGCCCCCCCCCCCCTCCGAGGTTTTTATTGAATAACTGTGTACACATGCGGCGCATCTTATTGACATTTTCAGTAGCTTAGTTTACAACAATTATACGCATCTTTTCAACATATGAAGTGTATACGACTATTGGATCGTTGCCTATGACCTTTTTGTCAAGGTCATGTCAGAAACCAAATAACAATTGACCTGACCCAAAGGACTCCTGTTGACCTAGATACCAAAATAGGATGCCTTTGGATTTTATGACAGGCACTACGTTACGTTTTACGGTGTCTCTCTATCTTTCTTTGTTCGGAAGTTATACTAAGCCAGGCACGAAGCCAAGGGGGGGGGGGGGGGGGGGGGGGCGGTGGGTACGGCTGCCTCCCCTCCCCTGGAGGCCAGGAGGGCCATTTTCGTCGCTCGCAGCGCACCGAAAAGGACCGACGAGACCGCGCGAAGCGCAGTATCATGACCGCTAAAGACCACGCGCAGTATCTCTAAATACTGATCAAGATAGAGATACTGACCAAGCGCAGTATCTCTAAAGACCACGTGCAGATTGGTCTTTAGAGAGTTTATAGTACTTCAAATGCCATTTAGGGCCACCAAGACCCTTTCTGAAAGACCACAGGGCCCCTTGGACGTTCAAATAAGCCCCGTGAATGTCAAAGTGGTCCGTGTACAGACCGAAAGGACCGCTGAGCGGGTCAGATGGCCCCCAGAACACGTCGAATGGGCCTCTAGCCAGCACAGAGGGGCCTCTGGGCAGGTCGAGAGGACCCTGAGCATGTCAGCAGTGCGACAAAGCGGACAGCGCAGTCCCTTACCAGGTCATAAGGACCCTTGAGTTGGTTCGAGGGTCTCTGGACAGATCAGAGGGCCACTGGGATGTTAATAGGGCCCCTGTGCAGGTCAGAGGGACTCCTCACCAGACCGAAAGGGCACCGAGGTGGGCCAGAAGGGCCCCTGAACATGCCGAATGGGCCCCTAGTCAGCACAGAGGGGCCCCAGGGTAGGTCCGAGGGCCCTCCGAGCATGTGGCAAGGCGACAAAGCAGCCAGCGCAGTCCCTTGCCTGGTGGAAGGGCCCATTATAATTATGGAGGGTCCCTGGAGAGACCAGAGGGCTCTTGGAAAGTTCAAAGGGCCCCTGTGCAGATCGGAGAGGCCCCTGACCAGACCGAAAGGACCCCAGGGCGGTGAAGAATGGCCACTGAACATGCCGAATTGGCCCCTAGCTAGCACGGAGGGGCTCCAAGGCTGGTCGGAGGGCCCCTTGAGCATGTCAGCAGGGCCACGCCGCAGCCAACTCAGTCCGACCAGAAGAGTCGCTGGGCAGATCGGAGGGGCTCCTGGGAAAGTCAGAGGGGCCCCTGGCTTCACCGAAAGGGCCTCTGGATCGGGTGAAAGGCCTTTGAACATGCCGGATGAGTTCCTAGCCAGACTAGAGGGGCCCTTGGGCAGGTCGGAGGGGCCCCTGAGCATGTCGGAGGGGCCCCTGAGCATGTCGGCAGGGCGACAAAGAAACCAGTGCAGTCCTTGGCCAGATAGGAAGGACCTCTGAACCGGCCCTTTACACACAAGAGGGGCTTCTTGGAAGGTCAGAGACTCCACTGACGTTCCAAGTCAGGAAGGTCAGAGGTCAGACCAGAGGTCAGAGATTCCCTGGTCAGACCGGAAGGGCGAAAAGTACGTAGGGATCCAGATGAAGAGTAATACAAAGAGGACTTATTCCGCAAGCAAAATATTAAAAGCGGAGCTTTCGGGTATATTGTAACACCCTTCGTCAGGGTGTTACAATATACTCGAAAGCTCCTATTAAACAAATTATTGTAGATTAATCCTTTTTTGTATTTAATATATATCACCCACTCCACATCATGTCTTTTCACTGATCCCAGATGAGTCCCTGAACAGGTTGGAAGGGTGTTGAAAAGGACGGAGGGCCCCAAGACGATCTGAAGGGACCCTGGGCTTTTCAACAGTAAGAATGCAGTTGTCCAGGGAGTAAAATAAAAAAAATCGCGGCGCTCTGCGGCGCAATAAATTCAATTATATGCGGGTTAGAAGAAAACCAAATCGACCCGTTTTTCGTCGCATTTATGTGTTATGTTGCTATTTTTCTATATAATTGGGCAACATAGTACACTTTATAATTTTTTTTTACCGCACTTTTAAACACACAATACAATTTTTAGAGGCCCGCAACATACGCAATACGACGCATTGATGAGAAAGCACATCCAGGGCATAAGACTGCAAAAAAATTGCACCGCTCCGCGCCCCAATTTGTTTAAGAGTTCCAGGTCTTGAGCTTACAAAATATTCCAAGTTGGTATAGCTGATTCCAAATGCCTGTCGCTGGTTCCAAAGTTGATATGGCAGTTTGATTATTGATAGCTCCAGCTCCTAAAAGTTAGTATGGCCCATGCCATACCTGTCATACTGCATTTCCCATCCTTGTAACGTTCCTTTCATCCGTTTTGTTTGGCCGTTTCAACGCTTGGAAAGGGGGCCTTTTCAACGCTGGGAAGGGGCCCTTTCGAGGCGCCGCTCCCCCACTCTGGAGGAAATCCTGGCTTCGTGCCTTTACTAAGCGCCCTGTACATGTGCGGTAATTCAAAACGCATAGCAATTATCTTCTATGGTGACGATTTATGCGACCTAAGAGGTCATTAACTGGCCCAGGCCGATGAACATCGATATATTGCCAGATATCTAATACAACGACCAATATTTTGACGCTGACCAAATCGTTGTATACTCATCACTTTGGTAATGACGATGGACAGAGCAAAATCGCTATTTTTGGACGTGTTCGATCTTATGTCATTCACTTGACCTGGAAGGTCACTCGTTGACCTGAAACCTAAAAATTGCACACTGTTAGATTCTTCTCATGACAGGCAACATGCTGGTTGTTACTGCATTACTCTATGTTGGTTGGTGTGGAAGTTAACAAGGGGGCTGTGAGTTCCTCCCCTCCCCCCGTTGGGTGAAGGGGAGAAAAGGTCCCCGTAGGGCGAGGGTTAAGGCAGCCCCTATAACTGTGTATTGTGCAATAAATACAGCCCGTCGGTATATGTGTATGTAGTATTATTCAAATGATCCATGACAGTGTTAAACATACCTGTATTCAGTCGATTTGTGTATGCTACCTACTACGACATGCCTACTGTTTAGCATGGTTTGTAAACGGCACAGACGCATCAATATATCTCGGTAAGAAGTATACTTTAATCCAACAAATAAAGCATGCCATCGCTGACTGAGCTTAATTGTAAACGAGATTGTAACATTACAGTTTGCAAAGAAGTTTAACTTAATTTTCACACAATGCCGTTATTTACACAAGCTAATTGTCTTAACCCGCGCACTGCAAGGGGGGGGGGGGGGATTCCGCCCACCCCTCAGGTTTTTCGCAGATATCGAAAAAACGGCGGCGCGCGCGCCGACGGGTTTTAGCACACCTGCTAAGACATAACTTGCGCACACTTCGGAAAAAAAATAACCTCAGGTCATAACAGGTCAGGTCACCAGACCAGGTCAAGTGACCCCACCTCCAAAAATGTTTGCAGTTGTGCCAAAGCCAGAGTTTTTCACCGATCAGGTTCAAACTTACAGGATATCATGAGGGATAAGTAGTTACAGTTCGCTTTTCTCGGAATCTTGATATCGGTGACCTAAGGTCAGGTCAATTTCGTAACCTCCTCATAATAAGTCTCTGGGGAAATATACAAATGCTTCCTTTTTCAAGGATGATATACATGATATTAGTCCAATTACTTTCGGATCATGTTATTATAGGATATTCTTCATGATCCAAGTGTAAGTTTTGTTCAGTGACCCCTATGGGGTCATTTGTGGTCATGCGAGGTCACCATATCTTTGTTGTCAATAACTCCCGACATAATGCAAATAGAGAAATAAAACAGACAGCAATATGTTGTCTCGTCGTGACACGTCTTCCCATATGCAACATGCCCTACTTGGGTCACCACTTGACCTTGATCTGAGGTTAATTTTTTTAGGTGACTTAATAAGGCCACCATGTATATCATTGGAAGCGCTTTGACCAGATAAACACAATGGCTTAAACTATGTGTCGTTATCTTTATTAAGTACAAAGCGAATAGCGAAAAACGATTTGGCAAAAAAACATTTTTTTTTTTTGCTTCTGGAGTCTCAAATATTGACCTAAGAGTTTCAGGACATCTTCGCGATTGAAAATTTTACTGGCTGGCGTGAACCTTTTCGGTTTGTTTCTAAATACCATAGTTTCCGAGATATATGGGAATTTCTGGAGCAAAGTCCTAAAACAGGAACAAATTGGAAATTTTGACCTTTGAGGACCTATGGCGACCTCAATTTTGCCCAGACCTAAAACATATTTAATTATTTCGATGGAAGTTGTATCAAACTATCAAATGCCTTTTTATGCTTGTCGCTAAGTAGCGTAATTTTTTAGATCTCACGGGGGCGGAAATCAACCCCCCCTGCAGTTTGTGTTCGGCGCAAACCCCCTGTAGTGCGAGGGTTAATTAAACATGCATATGTGCAACACGTGATCGAAATGCACATATGCCATAAACAATCCTTGTTTTTACGGATATATATTCATAGTTTATTTTTCACATTTCATCACCTTGTTCCCGTCATATTTTAATTTTATTTTTCACTCACACATTTCAAATAAACAAACAATACCGAATTTAAAAAAAGTTAATTTTGAGTCTTCGAAAATATTTTGAAATAGGATATCTTTATTCGTGCTTAATGGCAATGCTAAGATATATATCGCCGCCATTGTCTTTACCGCTAAACAATATCGTGCAGATTATAATGTCATAAAGAACATGGAAATAACGCTTTATTATATTTTAATTTATTTAGAAGTTACATGAAGATTATGTGATAGTCGAGCGTGAGCCCGCTACATTCTGAAAACATTGCGGATATACTGCTGATTTGATTTATTAATGGTGAATTAATGACTGTATGTGTGCATTATCTAAATTAAGTGTTTCTTTTATCGATGATTGGAAGCTCACGATCAAGCGTTACCTTTTCTCGGACCAACTAAACCCAGCATTGGCTGGGGTCTCAGCCGAACGCCATTGGCTGGGGGGGGGGGGGCGTTTTTTCGCCCACCCCCTGGTTATCTTCCGAACCAATAACCCCAGCGAGACACGCAAGGCGGCAATCTAAATGTCTAGATGAGAGGCATTCAAAGCATACATCAAAGTTTTAAAATAAGGTCACATGTGAGGTCACGGTCAGGCCAAATCTCAAAATTGAGATATTTCAGTTTTTGGGTCATACTTTCCATCCAAAGCCTTAGATTGAGACTATTATAGCACAAAGTGCTCTCAAGGGGGCAATGCATCTTCCGCATAAGCGAACATGAAATTGTAAGCAAAGGTCAAGGTCAAGATCAGGTCACACAAGATCGCAGGTCTACAAAAGCCATGCTACACATGTTGTATGGGTTATTCTACACACATAATTCGATAATAGCAGCCATTTGCACAATCTGACACCATATAAGGTCAAGGTCAGGTCACATAAGTTCACATTTTATTCATTGATCAATCTAAATAAAAAACGTCATGTTTGTAGACCAGTTTTGTCTCAGAAATACAGCGCTGGCATTTATTTGTCTGTATCTAGTCACGAAAAGCAAAAAAACGCAATTAAAAGGAAATGACGTCATGAGTTATTCATACGTCGGGAGCCATAAGTCAGTCAAAAATAAATATATTGCTTTTAAAATTGGTTTGGACATTGTCCACAGATGGTACTTCGACATGTCTTCCGGTTTTTTGAATAGGTTTGAAAATTTTGATTTTGATTGCATTTTTTCAAACAAATTTTAACAAAAAACATTGTTTGGTGTTAAAAAGCATTGTTTTCTCAAATACAACTCCGAGATTGCTTTTTTTGTAGCCCTTGCCATTGGAAATCTTTTGACGCTTTTTTTCTTGCATTTTCCTCATAATATGGCATTGTTACGGCATGCTAAAGTTTAGCTAATTTTTGTGTCAAATTCGTGATGGCACTAAATTCGTTATATCACGAAATTTTTCGACGAACAAAAGACGTAAAATTGATATTAGAGAAGGTACCAGAAGTTTTACGTCGATAACCCTACTGGTTTTGAGCTATTGGGAAAGTTCGTCAGGGGGGCGAAAAATGCTTCCTGGTGATGTGCTCGTATGTTCATGACATTAGGTCGGTGGAGAGGCGCCATCTACCGGCTCGGGGCGCTGGATCGGTACGAGAGGGGAGCATCCTTGACATTAGAGCGCGGCCGCTGTATAAAAGACGGGGATCGCCGTGCATGGCTACACTCATTGTGGCTTCAGTCACAGAACAACAGCTCAGACGTCAAAGATGAAGGTGGGTTCGGTTTAGGGTACTAGTGCAAATATGATCATTTCTGATCACAGGTCCAGAGCGGTGGAACGCATACATAACGATACTTCGGTATGAATGAAGTAATAAAGATATATTTTTCACAGGGTGCCGCAACGATATTTCTTAAGAGGTATTTTGTAAATCGAACTTACTTCGTCCTCATTTTTACCACATTAGCTAACATTAAAGTGGCTTTTTGCAAAACGAATTTGTATCGACTTTGGCGCCATGCAGTTGTATTTTAGAATCTCCAAATTATTCCATCTGAATAGCAAATTACATCACCACAGTTTTTAAAGAGAATAGTAGAATGGCCATAATTTATATTCATAGATTCTATGAATCATTGAAGTTATCAAGCGATAATTTCAAGTGTAAAAGGCAGTTACTATGTGCCTGAATCCATCTTTACAAACTTGGACGGTGTAGGCAAAGTACCTCACTGTATGAGATTCATAAATAATTTGCCTTGCTTTAACTTCCCTAACACATCAAAACTGATTGCGGTGCACGTTATTATACTGTAACCTTATTTGGTATATCGTGCATAGTCATTTCTTTCCAATGAGATACAAATCGTACACCTGTTTATACGGAATGGCGGGAGTTCACTTCCTTGGTTTGATGAATATTTGATGTCCCTGCAGTAATCTAACTGCTATAATAACAAAGATACCTAATACCTGGTGAGCTCCACCAATATTTCTTCTTTCTTCCCGACTTCGTGGACCACGTGCCGCGTGATTTATACCATATTCCGGCTGTTCCGCCACCCCGTGTTCTAACCACGCCCCGCCCTCTCCGTGTCTCCGTGTGCAGGTGCTGTTGACTGTAGCGGCCGTGCTGGCGTGCTCCGCCGCCCATCTGCGGGTACGCCGGAGCGACTACGGCGCCGCGCCCGCCGCCGCCTTCTCCGGCGCAGGAGGCGCCCTCGCTGCTGGTGCAGGTGGCGCCCTCTCACCGCCCGACGATGGCGTCTCTGTGTTTGCTTCCGGAAACGGACTGCAGACGCTGTCATCATCTTCCGCTGGTGGTAGTGTCGGTGGAGGCCAGAGGGTGTTCAGCCAGGCTAGCCAGTCTAGTCAGGCTAGCCGCGGCAATGGAGGCAACGGAGCCAACGGTGGAAGCCAAGATTACCCGGGTTATAACACCCAGGCTAGTCGCGGAAACGGTGGCAACGGTGGCCACGGTGGAAACAGCGGACGTCAAGATTATCCCAGCTACAACAATAAAGCTAGCCGTGGCAACGGAGCCAACGGAGGAAACGGCGGCAACAGTGCCAACGGAAACGGCGGACGCCAGGACTACCCGGGATATAACAGCCAGTCTAGCCAGTCTGGACGCGGAAACGGCAAGGAGGCCAACGGTGGAAACGGCGGACGTCAAAATTATCCCAGCTACAACAACCAGGGGAGTCGCGGCAACGGCGCCAACGGTGGCAGCCGAGGAAGCACAGCCCAGCGTCGTCCGTTCGCCAGCCAGAACAGCCGTGGAAACGGCAACTCCAACGGCAACAACCAGGCGGCAACAACCAGCTACAACTCCCAGAACGGCCAGAACGGTTCCCAGCGCCGTCCCGCCTCCGCAGCCCGTCCTGCTTCCCGCCCTGCTGCCCGTCCTGCCTCTCACCCTGCTACCCGCCCTACTACCCGCCCTGCTGCCCGCCCCGTAGCCCGCCCTGCTGCCCGCCCTGCTGCCCGGCCTGCTGCTCGTCCTGCTGCCCGCCCTGCAGCCCGACCCGCTGTCCGCCCTCAGGGCCCTGCCAGTGGAGCGCGCCCTCAGGCCCAGTACGGAGCTCCCTCAGCTGGTGGCAGCCGTGGTAACCGTGGTAACGGCGGTAACGGTGGTAACCGTGGTAACCGTGGTAACCGTGGTAACGGTGGTAACGGTGGAAACGGCCAGTACAGCTCCGGAGCTGCTGCCGGTGCTGGTGGTTCTGGTGGCTTCTCTGGTGCCGCTGGTCCCGTTGGTGGTGCCGGTCTCGCCCCTGGCGCTCCCGGCTCTGGCTCCGACCAGTACCCGCGTCTCGGCGAGGGCGAGCCTATGCCGTACGAGTTCCAGTGGGCGGTGCTGGACGCGGAGAGCGGTAACGACTACAGCCACGAGGAGAAGTCGGATGGTCGTCGTGTGGAAGGCCAGTACCGTGTCCTGCTGCCTGATACCCGCATCCAGACGGTTACCTACTACGTGGAGGGCGATTCTGGGTATGTGGTAGAGATTGAGTACGAAGGTGAGGCTCAGTATGATGAGGCTCCCGCTGGTAACGGTAAGGGTGGTAATGGTAACGGTCAGGGTGGTAATGGCAACGGGCTGGGTGGTGATTATCAGCAGGGTGGTGCCCTTGGTAATGGATTTGGAGGAGCTGGTAACGGGCAGGGAGCGGCTGGTGATAATGGTTACCAGCAGGGAGGAGCCGATACCAGTGTCTTCCAGGGTGCGGCCGCTGGTAACAATTACCAGCAGGGAGCAGCTGCCGGTAGAGGCTCCCAGCAGGGAGCTGCCACTGGTAATGATTACCAGCAGCCCCAGGGATCTCCCAGCCAGTCCTCTCCCCCTCGCAACAGCTACCTGGCTCCTGCCAGAAACTTCTAGTGACGTCACCAAGTACTAACGGTAGTTACGTATGACGTCATAACACCAGTTATCTGATTTGATTCTGATCGAGAGAAGAAAAAAAAAACACGTCGCTTGTCTGTTAAACTTTCATACGCCGATTTGTGTATGTGTCGTGTGGGTCGAATTAGTGCTCATATTCGTATTCGGATAATGTACGAGAGTACAATACGATACGAGAGCGGTTCTTCTTTTGACTGTCATCTTATATCACATTCACTGTGCCTCATGTCTTGAGAAATATTATGTCGATGTCTCATTCTGGAGTAATGTGTATATGTACCGATTGTAATTATTACTGGTTTGAATGTATCCATCGTCTGCATCTACCTAGTTCGAATTAGTTGTGTATTTGAACCATGTGTCATTGCTTGTTGGTCGATATCGTATTTATTCGACAGGGTGAATATTTATTTATGTACCGGCTATATGATGCCTGTGATGTGGCGCGAATTCTTACAATACATAGACGATCACTGGATATTTGTATTTTTACTGAAGAGTGGCCAAGACGTCATAATCTCATTCATCGGCGGCGTTTGTCTCCAATGTACAGCGATTCTGCGATTTTCCGGTCCGGGTGGTCTAACGTCTTCCTCAGTAGACTTGTCCCGACTGACATCAGGGTGTTCTTTCCGCAAATGGTCAACAAGCTGAGTGTTTTCCTTTGAACATAAGCATACTTCTGATGTGCCATCGTTAAATCTGGGTCTAGACAAGAAGGTTGCTATTTTATTACGGCTTCGCTGCGTACTATTTTGTCATCCGCTGCGGGTGATGGACGTGCTCGGGTCACGGGCAGCGCCGTGACGGTGGTCGGCGCCACCTTCGCCGTGCCTCGGCGGGGGGGGGGGGGGAGACGCCACCCTCGAACTCGGCTCCGATGGGACATAGACAAAAACCGAAAATAAAAATCGAAAGCTCGTCAGAAATAACTTTAAAACTATTTCGGTAATTTTGTCCCTGGAACTACTTTGTCTCTGGAACTACGATAGCCAGGAACAAACGGAAAAAGCAATTGCAAGCTCTTCAAAGGTCAAACATTTCATTTTTTTGGCAAAACTGTTTTTCAGAAATAACTTTTTCCTAATAACGATAAGGCAATAACTTGATTTAGCTAGACATGGTAATGCAGATAGTAAGGACCTCTTCAGTTTTTATAAGTTTAGTACAGTTTCTAAAAATATAGGTCCATTTAAGGTAGATAATGTGTTAGTTAGCAAGGACAGTTAAATGGTTGAAGTGCATAATGATAATTTCCAATCTGTCTTTACTATCAAGGACCACAGTAGTATTACAGTACCCGAGCCCGTAGCCCGAGCCAGATACCGAGGAAACTATAAGAGAGCTAGGTAGCATAAGTATTGAACTTGTTCTTGAATAACGAAAGAAAGTAAGGCCAAACAAGGCAGAAGGACCTGATGAAATTCAAACTAGACTTTTAAGAGAATCTGAAAGACAGTTGTCAGTTTCATTATCCATAATATTTTACAAATCACTCGCAGACACTAAAATTCTTCAAAGATAAGATGGTTGAATATTTGGAGCAAAATTAAATCATCAAGCATACACAATACACAGCATGGCTTTAGGAAGGGCCGTTCTTGCATAACTAATCTTCTGGTGTTTTTGGATGTTGCAACAGATAGCTTTGATCAGGGTAAACAGTAGCTTTTCTTGATTTCAGTAAAGCATTTGACAAATTCCCCCATACAAGACCTGGGTTGCAACTTAAAATGCATGGGATCAGGGGCAAGATTCTGGATTATATAGAAACGTGGCTTTCAGGACGTCAGCAAAGGGTTATATTAAATGGGTGCAAATCACAATGGATAGAAGTTCTCAGTGGGGTTTCACAGGGCTCAGTCCTGCGTCAATTGCTTTTTATAATATTTGTGAATGCAATTGAGAACAGTATAGACAGCAAACAAAGTCTTGAAATTTGCAGACGATCTAAAAGTTGTCAGGATTATTAGAGGAAAACATGATCAGGATGTTTTTTATAGCAAAGGTGCCTTTTAAAGGACCTAGAAGAAGCTTAGAGCTTCAAACTAATGTTATAATTCTAAATGGGGTGTGGGTATGCCACCTTTTCTAAAAAGGTGCTTAGTTTAGTAGCTTATTGGTACTAACATGGCAATCTGCCAACCCACTTACATCAGGGAGACTTTTTTACAGTAAGAGACGTGTCTCGACGAGACAAACACATTGGTGCCAGTTTCACTTCTCTATCTCCATTTTGTCGAGAGTTATTGACAAAGTGTTGGTGACCTCGGATGACCTTGGCTGATCCTGTAGGGGTCACGGAACCAAACTTGTACCTGGATCATCAAGAATGGCCTATGATAACATGATCCAGAAGCAATTAGACTGATATGAGTATCCTCGAAATAGGAAGCATTTGAATATTTCCCTATTGACTTATAATGGGAAGGTCACGAAATTGACCGGTCTTTAGGTCACCGATATACAAGAATATGAGATAAACTAATAACAGGTATCAATGACCTTATGAAATCCTGTACGTTTGAAACAGATCAGCCACAAACTGTGGATGTGGTACGACCGCAAACTTTTTTGGAGATGTGTTCACGTGACTTGGCCTGGTGACCTGACCTGAGATGACCCTTGGCCAATAGTTTCACACAATGTGGGTAATTGATGCCCGAACAGCTGTGCCAAAAACGGGTAAACTTTAGGACGCGTCTAAACGTCCGAGGGATACCCCTCGGGTCACGACGAGGGTTAGCCCTCGCGCTACGGGGCAGGGGCCTCACAGCCCCCCCCCCTCTGAGGTTTTTATTGAATAACTGTGTACACATGCGGCGCATCTTATTGACATTTTCAGTAGCTGAGTTTACAACAATTATACGCATCCTTTCAACATATGAAGCGTATACGACTATTGGATCGTTGCCTATGACCTTTTTGTCAAGGTCATGTCAGACACCAAAGAACAATTGACCTGACCCAAAGAACTCCTGTTGACCTAGATACCAAAATAGGATGCCTTTGGATTTTATGACAGGCACTACGTTACGTTTTACGGTGTCTCTCTATCTTTCTTTGTTCGGAAGTTATACTAAGCCAGGCACGAAGCCAAGGGGGGGGGGGGGGGGGGGGGGGGGGGGGGCGGGGGATACGGCTGCCTCCCCTCCCCTGGGGGCCAGGAGGGCCATTTTCGTCGCTCGCAGCGCACCGAAAAGGACCGACGAGACCGCGCGAAGCGCAGTATCATGACCGCTAAAGACCACGCGCAGTATCTCTAAATACTGATCAAGATAGAGATACTGACCAAGCGCAGTATCTCTAAAGACCACGTGCAGATTGGTCTTTAGAGAGTTTAGAGTACTTCAAATGCCATTTAGGGCCACCAAGACCCTTTCTGAAAGACCACAGGGCCCCTTGGACGTTCAAATAAGCCCCGTGAATGTTAAAGTGGTCCGTGTACAGACCGAAAGGACCGCTGAGCGGGTCAGATGGCCCCCAGAACACGTCGAATGGGCCCCTAGCCAGCACAGAGGGGCCTCTGGGCAGGTCGAGAGGACCCTGAGCATGTCAGCAGTGCGACAAAGCGGACAGCGCAGTCCCTTACCAGGTCATAAGGACCCTTGAGTTGGTTCGAGGGTCTCTGGACAGATCAGAGGGCCACTGGGATGTTAATAGGGCCCCTGTGCAGGTCAGAGGGACTCCTCACCAGACCGAAAGGGCACCGAGGTGGGCCAGAAGGGCCCCTGAACATGCCGAATGGGCCCCTAGTCAGCACAGAGGGGCCCCAGGGTAGGTCCGAGGGCCCCCGGAGCATGTGGCAAGGCGACAAAGCAGCCAGCGCAGTCCCTTGCCTGGTCGGAAGGGCCCATTATAATTATGGAGGGTCCCTGGAGAGACCAGAGGGCTCTTGGAAAGTTCAAAGGGCCCCTGTGCAGATCGGAGAGGCCCCTGCCCAGACCGAAAGGACCCCAGGGCGGTGAAGAATGGCCACTGAACATGCCGAATTGGCCCCTAGCCAGCACGGAGGGGCTCCAGGGCTGGTCGGAGGGCCCCTTGAGCATGTCAGCAGGGCCACACCGCAGCCAACTCAGCCCGACCAGAAGAGTCGCTGGGCAGATCGGAGGGGCTCCTGGGAAAGTCAGAGGGGCCCCTGGCTTCACCGAAAGGGTCTCTGGACAGGGTGAAGGGCCCTTGAACATGCCGGATGAGTTCCTAACCAGACTGGAGGGGCCCCTGGGCAGGTCGGAGGGGCCCTGAGCATGTCGGCAGGGCGACAAAGAAACCAGTGCAGTCCCTGGCCAGATCGGAAGGACCTCTGAACCGGCCCTTGACACACAAGAAGAGCTTCTTGGAAGGTCAGAGACTCCACTGACGTTCCAAGTCAGGAAGGTCAGAGGTCAGACCAGAGGTCAGAGATTCCCTGGTTAGACCGGAAGGGCGAAAAGCACGTAGGGATCCAGATGAAGAGTAATACAAAGAGCGTAAATTGGTTAGAGCTGCTGCGAGGAACATTATTCTTATGATTAAAACCATTAGGGTCGATGACCTTAACCTCGATGTATCAAAACGTTAAATTACCGATAGACTGTATTGATATTTCGGCCACAGGCCTTTGTCAAAATTACATATGAGTGAATACAATATTTACATGGATGACAATGATACAAAATATGTGCATCGAATTCGTCGCCAAGTTTTAAACATTTTCAGGTAATTCTCGTGATCACATTTTTCGCAACTACCTCCATCTACGTGTCGGCGATTTTGCACTCCTTAGCTAATCATACATCTAGGTAAAGTTACAATCATACGCAAACAGACGCAATAAGCACACCTTTCTAATATAGGCAATTTTATACAACACATCACATCCCCCCCTAATGTATGTACATTCATATGCAAACGCAATCATAACTGAAGTTCATACCCTACACTCTCTGAAGCTGAAGCTCATACACATCACCACAAATCATACTATCCTCATGCTTTCTATCCGATATACATACGACACAATCACATCTATAACTCTACACAGTTCTTTCAAAGTAAGCACTATACCGCACGCATAATTGGCCATGAAGATCCCTGGGTATTTAAAGAAGGCGTCACTCCCCTAATCATAATACTTTCAGCAATCTTTCTATCTGGGTGATCCTGGGCTCTGTAAAGGATTTTTAAATCTAGAAAATCTGGGTCGGTAAGAATATCGTCTTGATGGTGCACGTTTAAGATATGATCTCAGATCTCGACAGAAGAAGCTAGCTGAAACTTTGAAAAACCCTGAAAAACTTGCAAAAACGGAAATACGCATCGAATTCTTAATCGCCTGCCGAAAAAAACGACTTAGTACCACTCTTCATTGAAGATGCTATGCGTCCAGTGAACCATATCTTCGAAAATAACACCAGAATTACGACACGATCCGCCAATTTCGCGAAGGCACTACTGAACGAGGCGATCTCTGAAACTTTCAGATCGAGGGCCTTCTTATTGAGACAGAGGGCACGTCTGTTCGAGTCGATAGGTTCCTACCTAGACAGAGACAGGTATAGATACATATCTTCGACATGTGCAAACATATTTGATATCACGATCCGCGAAAATAGGCCAAGAGTATTGAAGAAGTTCAGAAGTTTGGAAGCCAAAACTGAAGAGAAACATACTGGTACGAGTATCGTAGATCCGCAAGCAGTAGAAAAAAGGGTCAAGAATATGTCATCTCTGGAACTTGATGCCTCGGGTCTTTCGCTACTGGCAAAAGGTCCGAACTTTGCCACCACACAGACTGTTTCCAAAGCAGTCTTGCTGCAAGTCGAGAAGGGAGTAGAACGATTTGCCTATGCAAAACGCTGGAAGGACAAGATAACAAGATGCCATAACAACAGGTCTACCGGTGACATCACATCTGAGGCAGAGCCGGTCACATCTGAGGCAGAGCCGACCACATCTGCGACAAGATCGGGGACACCACCTACGGCAAGAGCGAGGACACCATCTACGACACGAGAGGGAACACCATCTGAGGACGCCACCCCTCTACAACAAGCACGGACGACGACTACAGAAGTGGGGACAGTTCAGACGGGAGGCGGAGGAGAACCGACTGGGCAGCCGGATCGGACAACACGAGGTGGGATGGAAGACCGAGACAGCGGCGAAGGTCAGCAGCAGAGCGGTTGTGCGCCAAATCTTTCCTTTAGATTTCCGGATGTAGGTAAGAGCTTTCCTGAACCCTCAAGTGCTGATACAGAAATGGGCTTACAGAAGCTTAAGGATGATATAATCCGCACGTTTAAAAACCATAAAGTAGGTGAAGAAAATGTCAACACAGAGCAGCGCCAGTTTATCAAAGACCTTGCAAAAAACGATAGTGTAATCATTAAAGAGAGTGACAAATGTAAGGGGTTGGTGATTTTGGACAAAGATTCCTACTTGACTAAAGCCCAAACCATGCTAAATGACAGAGACAGTTATGAAAGTATCGAGAAAAACCCAGTCCCTCAAGTTGAAGCTAAAGCTAAAATAAACCTTTTAAATACCACTCGAGGCAAACTTCCTGAAAAAACTATCAAAGAGCTGACACCAGGGCATAGTAGGACGCCCGTCTTCTACGGATTACCTAAGGACCATAAACCCTCAGTACCCCTCAGACCGGTCATTTCGGCATGTGGTGGCCCTACGGAAAAAACATCGTGTCTCTTGGAAAGGATCTTAAAGCAGTTACTGAAATTTGTTCCCACTCACTTATGGGATACCAGAGACTACTTAGAGAAGGTGTCGGGACATGTAGAACAGCACGGGGTACCGGAGGGCAGCATCTTCTTCAGCATCGATGTAGTCAATTTATATGGTAGTATACCAGTAGATGAAGCTGTCGATGCAGTGAGATACAAACTAGAGGACCATGGGGATAGTATTGACACATTTGGACTATCTAAGGAAGACATTTGCAGCCTCCTAGAGCAGAGTCTCAGGGACAACGTCTTCTCATTCAACAATGCCTACTACCGCCAAAAACTGGGACTAGCCATGGGAAACCCCTGCGCACCTCCTCTCGCAATTTTATTCCTAGATCATTTCGAAACAAAAGCATTAGCAGCATCTCCCTTGAAACCAGCTTTCCTGGCTCGTTACATCGACGACTACGCAGGAATATGGACACTTGGACAGCAGGCGCTAGAAGACTTCTTAGACTTCCTGAATAGACAACACCCCAATTTGACATTTACCTTAGAACACAGCGGGGATGGACAAGGAGTCCCCTTCTTAGATACCTTCGTGACGGTAGAAACCTGCGACAACATAACGAAAATAGAAACAGAAATTTATATCAAGCGAACAAACTCGGGCATTATTCTACATTCAACATCAGCTCATCCTAAGGACACAAAACACAATATTATTCGCAACATGTTTCATAGAGCATACAATAACTCATCTAACAAACAAAAGGAGGATAGAAGCATAGACAAAATATGGAACCTACTGTCAGAAAATGGGTACAATGAGGGGATTCTCAGGAGACTGCTAAGAGAAGTTCAGCGATCTAGGATCAGGGCAGGGAGGGGGAGGGGCAAGAAAAGAAGTAAGGAGAGGGAGGACCGGCAAAAAGAGAAGGCGGACACAGGGGACGGTTTCCTAACCCTACCATATATAGATGAACAGCTCCTATGGAAAGTAAAACATGTCATTAAAAAGTCAAAATTCCGAGTACGTTTAGCCTGGAAGAACGACAACAAACTGAAAAAATCACTAGTTAAATCTTCTATTTGTAAACCCAGCTGTCCAGGGGGGCGCAGATGCCATCTTTGCAGGTCAGGCTTCAAAGGTGATTGCACCCAAAAAATGTAGTATATGAGATCCGCTGTAAGCGATGCAGACAACAGGGGAGGGGAGGATCCTATGTGGGGGAATCAATGCGCCCAGTCCGACTACGCTACAACGAACATCGACGCGACGCCATAAACAAAACCGCCAACACCCCTTTTGGAGATCATATCTTAAACGTGCACCATCAAGACGATATTCTTACCGACCCAGATTTTCTAGATTTAAAAATCCTTTACAGAGCCCAGGATCACCCAGATAGAAAGATTGCTGAAAGTATTATGATTAGGGGAGTGACGCCTTCTTTAAATACCCAGGGATCTTCATGGCCAATTATGCGTGCGGTATAGTGCTTACTTTGAAAGAACTGTGTAGAGTTATAGATGTGATTGTGTTGTATGTATATCGGATAGAAAGCATGAGGATAGTATGATTTGTGGTGATGTGTATGAGCTTCAGCTTCAGAGAGTGTAGGGTATGAACTTCAGTTATGATTGCGTTTGCATATGAATGTACATACATTAGGGGGGGGGGGGGATGTGATGTGTTGTATAAAATTGCCTATATTAGAAAGGTGTGCTTATTGCGTCTGTTTGCGTATGATTGTAACTTTACCTAGATGTATGATTAGCTAAGGAGTGCAAAATCGCCGACACGTAGATGGAGGTAGTTGCGAAAAATGTGATCACGAGAATTACCTGAAAATGTTTAAAACTTGGCGACGAATTCGATGCACATATTTTGTATCATTGTCATCCATGTAAATATTGTATTCACTCATATGTAATTTTGACAAAGGCCTGTGGCCGAAATATCAATACAGTCTATCGGTAATTTAACGTTTTGATACATCGAGGTTAAGGTCATCAACCCTAATGGTTTTAATCGTAATACAAAGAGGACTTATTCCGCAAGCAAAATATTAAAAGCGGAGCTTTCGGGTATATTGTAACACCCTTCGTCAGGGTGTTACAATATACTCGAAAGCTCCTATTAAACAAATTATTGTAGATTAATCCTTATTTGTATTTAATATATATCACCCACTCCACATCATGTCTTTTCGCGGATCCCAGATGAGTCCCTGAACAGGTTGGAAGGGTGTTGAAAAGGTCGGAGGGGCCCCAAGACGATCTGAAGGGACCCTGGGCTTTTCAACAGTAAGAATGCAGTTGTCCAGGGAGTAAAATAAAAAAATTCGCGGCGCTCTGCGGCGCAATAAATTCAATTATATGCGGGATAGAAGAAAACCAAATCGACCCGTTTTTCGTCGTATTTATGTGTTATGTTGCCATTTTTCTATATAATTGGGCAACATAGTACACTTTATAATTTTTTTACCGCACTTTTAAACGCACAATAACATTTTTAGAGGCCCGCAACATATGCAATGCGACGCATTGATGAGAAAGCACATCCAGGGCATAAGACTGCAAACAAATTGCACCGCTCCGCGGCCCAATTTGTTTAAGAGTTCCAGGTCTTGAGCTTAAAAATATTCCAAGTTGGTATAGCTGATTCCAAATGCCTGTCGCTGGTTCCAAAGTTGATATGGCAGTTTGATTATTGATAACTCCAGCTCCTAAAAGGTAGTATGGCCCATGCCATACCTGTCATACTGCATTTCCCATCATTGTAACGTGCCTTTCATCCGTCTTGTTTGGCCGTTTCAACGCTTGGAAACGGGGCCTTTTCAACGCTGGGAAGGGACCCTTTCGAGGCGCCGCTCCCCCTCTCTGGAAGAAATCCTGGCTTCGTGCCTTTACTAAGCGCCCTGTACATGTGCGGTAATTCAAAACGCATAGCAATTATCTTCTATGGTGACGATTTATGCGACCTAAGAGGTCATTAACTGGCCCAGGCCGATGAACATCGATATATTGCCAGATTTCTAAGACAACGACCAATATTTTGACGCTAACCAAATTGTTGTATACTCATCACTTTGGTAATGACGACGGACAGAGCCAAATCGCTATTTTTGGACGTGTTCGATCTTATGTCATTCACTTGACCTGGAAGCTCACCCGTTGACCTGAAACCTAAAAATCGCACACCGTTAGATTCCTCTCATGACAGGCAACATGCTGGTTCTTACTGCATTACTCTATGTTGCTTGGTGTGGAAGTTAACTAGGGGGCTGTGAGTTCCTCCCCTCCCCCCGTTGGGTGAAGGGGAGAAAAGGTCCCCGTAGGGCGAGGGTTAAGGCAGCCCCTATAACTGTGTATTGTGCAATAAATACAGCCCGTCGGTATATGTGTATGTAGTATTATTCAAATGATCCATGACAGTGTTAAACATACCTGTATTCAATCGATTTGTGTATGCTACCTACTACGACATGCCTACTGTTTAGCATGGTTTGTAAACGGCACAGACGCATCAATATATCTCGGTAAGAAGTATACTTTAATCCAACAAATAAAGCATGCCATCGCTGACTGAGCTTAATTGTAAACGAGATTGTAACATTACAGCTTGCAAAGAAGTTTAACTTAATTTTCACACAATGCCGTTATTTACACAAGCTAATTGTCTTAACCCGCGCACTGCAAGGGGGGGGGGGGGGAAATTCCGCCCACCCCCTCAGGTTTTTCGCAGATATCGAAAAAACGGCGGCACGCGCGCCGACGGGTTTTAGCACACCTGCTAAGACATAACTTGCGCACACTTCGAAAAAAATAACCTCAGGTCATCAAAGGTCAGGTCACCAGACCAGGTCAAGTGACTCCACCTCCAAAAATGTTTGCAGTTGTGCCAAAGCCAGAGTTTTCACCGATCAGGTTCAAACTTACAGGATATCATGAGGGTATAAGTAGTTACAGTTCGGTTATCTCGGAATCTTGATATCGGTAACCTAAGGTCAGGTCAATTTCTTAACCTCCCCATAATAAGTCTATGGGGAAATATACAAATGCTTCCTTTTTCAAGGATGATATACATGATATTAGTCCAATTACTTTTGGATCATGTTATTATAGGATATTCTTCATGATCCAAGTGTACGTTTTGTTCAGTGACCCCTATGGGGTCATTTGTGGTCATGCGAGGTCACCATCTCTTTGTTGTCAATAACTCCCGACATAATGCAAATAGAGAAATAAAACAGACAGCAATATGTTGTCTCGTCGTGACACGTCTTCCCATATGCAACATGCCCTACTTGGGTCACCACTTGACCTTGATCTGAGGTTAATTTTTTTAGTTGACTTAATAAGGCCACCATGTATATCATTGGAAGCGCCTTGACCAGATAAACACAATGGCTTAAACTATGTGTCGTTATCTTTATTAAGTACAAAGTGAATAGCGAAAAACGATTTGGCAAAAAAAAACAGATTTTTTTTTTGCTTCTGGAGTCTCAAATATTGACCTAAGAGTTTCAGGACATCTTCGCGATTGAAAATTTTACTGGCTGGCGTGTACCTTTTCGGTTTGTTTCTAAATAGCATAGTTTCCGAGATATATGGGAATTTCTGGAGCAAAGTCCTAAAACAGGAACAAATTGGAAATTTTGACCTTTGAGGACCTATGGCGACCTCAATTTTGCCCAGACCTAAAAAATATTTAATTATTTCGATGGAAGTTGTATCAAACTATCACATGCCTTTTTATGCTTGTCGCTAAGTAGCGTAGTTTTTTAGATCTCACGGGTCGGAAATCAACCCCCCCTCCCCTGCAGTTTGTGTTCGGCGCAAACCCCTTGTAGTGCGAGGGTTAATTAAACATGCATATGTGCAACACGTGATCGAAATGCACATATGTCATAAACAATCCTTGTTTTTACGGAACTATATATATATATATATTCATAGTTTATTTTTAACATTTCATCATCTTGTTCCCTTCATATTTTAATTTTATTTTTCACTCACACATTTCAAATAAACAAACAATACCGAATTTAAAAAAAGTTAATTTTGAGTCTTCGAAAATATTTTGAAATAGGATATCTTTATTCGTGCTTAATGGCAATGCTAAGATATATATCGCCGCCATTGTCTTTACCGCTAAACAATATCGTGCAGATTATAATGTCATGAAGAACATGGAAATACCGCTTTATTCTATTTTAATTTTATTTCGAAGTTAAATGAAGATTATGTGACGACCGTGAGCCCGCTACATTCTGAAAACATTGCGGATATACTGCTGATTTGATTTATTAATGGTGAATTAATGACTGTATGTGTGCATTATCTAAATTATGTGTTTCTTTTATCGATGATTGGAAGCTCACGATCAAGCGTTACCTTTTCTCGGACCAACTAAACCCAGCATTAGCTGGGGTCTCAGCCGAACGCCATTGGCTGGGGGGGGGGGGGCGTTTTTCGCCCACCCCCTGGTTATCTTCCGAACCAATAACCCCAGCGAGACACGCAAGGCGGCAATCTAAATGTCTAGATGAGAGGCATTCAAAGCATACATCAAAAATTTAAAATAAGGTCACATGTGAGGACACAGGCCAAATCTCAAAATTGAGATATTTCAGTTTTTGGGTCATACTTTCCATCCAAAGCCTTAGATTGAGACTATTATAGCACAAAGTGCTCTCAAGGGGGCAATGCATCTTCCGCATAAGCGAACATGAAATTGTAAGCAAAGGTCAAGGTCAAGATCAGGTCACACAAGATCGCAGGTCTACAAAAGCCATGCGACACATGTTGTATGGGTTATTCTACACACATAATTCGATAATAGCAGCCATTTGCACAATCTGACACCATATAAGGTCAAGGTCAGGTCACATAAGTTCACATTTTTTTCATTGATCAATCTAAATAAAAAACGTCATGTTTGTAGACCAGTTTTGTCTCAGAAATACAGCCCTGGCATTTATTTGTCGGTATCTGGTCACGAAAAGCAAACAAACGCAATTAAAAGAAAATGACGTCATGAGTTATTCATACGTCGGGAGCCATAAGTCAGTCAAAAATAAATATATTGCTTTTAAAATTGGTTTGGACATTGTCCACAGATGGTACTTCGACATGTCTTCCGGGTTTTTGAATATGTTTGAAAATGTTGATTTTGATTGCATTTTTTCAAATAAATTTTAAAACAAAAAGATTGTTTGGTGTTAAAAAGCATTGTTTTCTCAAATACAACTCCGAGATAGCTATTTTGTAGCCCTTGCCATTGGAAATCTTTTGACGCTTTTTTTCTTGCATTTTCCTCATAATATGGCATTGTTACGGCATGCTAAAGTTTAGCTAATTTTTGTGTCAAATTCGTGATGGCACTAAATTCGTTATATCACGAAATTTTTCGACGAACAAAAGACGTAAAATTGATATTAGAGAAGGTACCAGAAGTTTTACGTCGATAACCCTACTGGTTTTGAGCTATTGAGAAAGTTCGTCAGGGGGGCGAAAAATGCTTCCTGGTGATGTGCTCGTATGTTCATGACATTAGGTCGGTGGAGTGGCGCCATCTACCGGCTCGGGGCGCTGGATCGGTACGAGAGGGGAGCATCCTTGACATTAGAGCGCGGCCGCTGTATAAAAGAAGGGGTCCGCCGTGCATGGCTACACTCATTGTGGCTTCAGTCACAGAACAACAGCTCAGACGGCAAAGATGAAGGTGGGTTCGGTTTAGGGTACTAGTGCAAATATGATCATTTCTGATCTTAGGTCCAGAGCGGTGGAACGCATACATAACGATACTTCGGTATGACTTAAGTAATAAAGATATATTTTTCACAGGGTGCCGCAACGATATTTCTTAAGAGGTATTTTGTAAATCGAACTTACTTCGTCCGCATTTTTACCACATTAGCTAACATTAAAGTGGCTTTTTGCAAAACGAATTTGTATCGACTTTGGCGCCATGCAGTTGTATTTTAGAATCTCCAAATTATTCCATCCGAATAGCAAATTACATCACCACAGTTTTTAAAGAGAATAGTAGAATGGCCATAATTTATATTCATAGATTCTATGAATCATTGAAGTTAGCAAGCGATAATTTCAAGTGTTAAAGGCAGTTACTATGTGCCTGAATCCATCTTTACAAACTTGGACGGTGTAGGCAAAGTACCTCACTGTATGAGATTCATAATATAATTTGCCTTGCTTTAACTTGCCTAACACATCAAAACTGATTGCGGTGCACGTCATTATACTGTAACCTTATTTGGTATATCTTGCATAGTCATTTCTTTCCAATGAGATACAAATCGTATACCTGTTTATACGGAATGGCGGGAGTTCACTTCCTTGGTTTGATGAACATTATATGTCCCTGCAGTAATCTTACTGCTATAATAACACAGATACATAATTCCTGGTGAGTTCCACCAATATTTCTTCTTTCTTCCCGACTTCGTGGACCACTTGCCGCGTGATTTATACCATATTCCGGCTGTTCCGCCACCCCGTGTTCTAACCACGCCCCGCCCTCTCCGTGTCTCCGTGTGCAGGTGCTGTTGACCGTAGCAGCCGTGCTGGCGTGCTCCGCCGCCCATCTGCGGGTACGCCGGGGCGACTACGGCGCTCCGCCCGCCGCCGCCTTCTCCGGCGCAGGAGGCGCCCTCGCTGCTGGTGCAGGTGGCGCCCTCTCACCGCCCGACGATGGCGTCTCTGTGTTTGCCGTCGGAAACGGACTGCAGACGCTGTCATCATCTTCCGCTGGTGGTAGTGTCGGTGGAGGCCAGAGGGTGTTCAGCCAGGCTAGCCAGTCTAGTCAGGCTAGCCGCGGCAATGGAGGCAACGGAGCCAACGGTGGAAGCCAAGATTACCCGGGTTATAACACCCAGGCTAGCCGCGGAAACGGTGGCAACGGTGGCAACGGTGGAAACAGCGGACGTCAAGATTATCCCAGCTACAACAATAAAGCTAGCCGTGGCAACGGAGCCAACGGAGGAAACGGCGGCAACAGAGCCGACGGAAACGGCGGACGCCAGGACTACCCGGGATATAACAGCCAGTCTAGCCAGTCTGGACGCGGAAACGGTAACGGGGCCAACGGTGGAAACGGCGGACGTCAAAATTATCCCAGCTACAACAACCAGGCGAGTCGCGGCAACGGCGCCAACGGTGGCAGCCGAGGAAGCACAGCCCAGCGTCGTCCGTTCGCCAGCCAGAACAGCCGTGGAAACGGCAACTCCAACGGCAACAACCAGGCGGCAACAACCAGCTACAACTCCCAGAACGGCCAGAACGGTTCCCAGCGCCGTCCCGCATCCGCAGCCCGTCCTGCTTCCCGCCCTGCTGCCCGTCCTGCCTCTCGCCCTGCTACCCGTCCTGCTGCCCGTCCTGCTGCCCGCCCTGCTGCCCGTCCTGCTGCCCGCCCCGCTGCCCGCCCCGCTGCCCGCCCTGCTGCTCGGCCAGCCGCCCGCCCTCAGGGCTCTGCCAGTGGAGCGAGCCCTCTGGCCCAGTACGGAGCTCCCTCAGCTGGTAGCAACCGTGGTGACGGTGGTAACGGTGGTAACGGTGGTAACCGTGGTAACGGTGGTAACCGTGGTAACCGTGGTAACGGTGGTAACGGCCAGTACAGCGCCGGAGCTGCTGCCGGAGCTGGTGGTTCTGGTGGCTTCTCTGGTGCCGCTGGTGCCCGTTGGTGGTGCCGGTTCTCGTCCCTGGCGCTCCCGGCTCTGGCTCCGACCAGTACCCGCGTCCTCGGTGAGGGCGAGCCTATGCCGTACGAAGTTCCAGTGGGCGGTGCTGGACGCGGAGAGCGGTAAACGACTACAGCCACGAGGAGAATTCGGATGGTCGTCGTGTGGGAGGGCCAGTACCGTGTCCTGCTGCCTGATACCCGGATCCAGACGGTTACCTACTACGTGGAGGCGATTCTGGGTATTGTGGTAGAGATTGAGTACGAATGTGAGGCTCAGTATGATGAGGCTCCCGCTGGTAACGTTAAGGGTGGTAATGGTAACCGGTCAGGGTGGTAATGGTAACGGGCTGGGTGGGGTGATTATCAGCAGGGTGGTGCCCTTGGTAATGGATTTGGAGGAGCTGGTAACGGGCAGGGAGCGGCTGGTGATAATGGTTACCAGCAGGGAGGAGGCCGATACCAGTGTCTTTCCAGGGTGCGGCCCGCTGGGTAACAATTACCAGCAGGGAGCAGCTGCCGGAAGAGGCTCCCAGCAGGGAGCTGCCGCTGGGTAATGATTACCAGCCGCCCCAGGGATCTCCCAGCCAGTCCTCTCCCCCTCGCAACAGCTACCTGGCTCCTGCCAGAAGCTTCTAGTGACGTCAAAAAGTACTAACGGTAGTTACGTATGACGTCCATAACACCGGTTATCTGATTTGATTCTGATCGAGAGAAAAAAAAGAACACGTCGCTTGTCTGTTAAACTTTCATACGCCGAATTTGTGTATGTGTCGTGTGGGTCGAATTAGTGCTCATATTCGTATTCGGGATAATGTACGAGAGTACAATACGATACGAGAGCGGTTTCTTCCTTTTGACTGTCATCTTATATCACAATCACTGTGCCTCATGTCTTGAGAAATATTATGTCGAGATCTCTCTTTCTGGAGTAATGTGTATATGTACCGATTGTATTATTACTGGTTTGAATGTATCCATCGTCTGCAATCTACTTAGTTTCGAATTAGGTTGTGGTATTTGAACAATGTGTCATTGCTTGTTGGTCTATATCGTATTTATTCGGACAGGGTGAATATTTTATTTATGTACCGGCTATATGATGCCTGGGATGTGGCGCGAATTCTTACAATACATAGGACGATTCACTGGATATTTGTATTTTTTACTGAAGAGTGGCCAAGACGTCCATAATCTCATTCATCGGCGGCGTTTGTCTCCAATGTACAGCGATTCTGCGATTTTCCGGTCCGGGTGGTCTAACGTCTTCCCTCAGTAGACTTGTCCCGACTGACATCAGGGTGCTTCTTTTCCGCAAATGGTCAACAAGCTGAGTGTTTTCCTTTGAACATAAGCATACTTCTGATGTGCCATCGTTAAATCTGGGTTCTAGACAAGAAGGTTGCTATTTTATTACGGCTTCGCTGCGTACTATTTTGTCCATCCGCTGCGGGGTGATGGGACGTGCTCGGGTCCACGGGCAGCGCCGTGACGGTGGTCGGCGCCACCTTCACCGTGCCCTCGGCGGGGGGGGGGGGGGGGGGGGGGGAGGGGACGCCCCCTCGAACTCGGCTCCGATGGGGACATAGACAAAAACCGAAAATAAAGATAGAAAGCTCGTCAGAAATAACTTTAAAACTATTTCGGTAATTTTGTCCCTGGAACTACTTTGTCTCTGGAACTACGATAGCCAGGAACAAACGGAAAAAGCAATTGAAAGCTCTTGAAAAATTCAATCGTACTTGGTGTCCTCAAATATAGCTCAGGGTCAATAGTTTAGGCTCCAGAGGTCATCAAAGGTCAAAACATTCCATTTTTTTTTGGCAAAAACTGTTTTTTCAGAAATAACTTTTTACATTAATAACGATAAGGCAATAACTTTGATTTAGCTAGACATGGTAAAGCAGATAGTAAGGACCTCTTCAGTTTTTATAAGTTTAGTACAGTTTCTAAAAATATAGGTCCATTTAAGGTAGATGATGTGTTAGTTAGCAAGGACAGTTAAATGGTTTGAAGTGCATAATGATCATTTCCAACTCTGTCCTTTACTGTCAAGGGACCACAGTAGTATTACAGTACCCGAGCCCGTAGCCCGAGCCAGATACCGAGGAAACTATAAGAGGAGCTAGGGGAGCATAAGTAATTGAACTTGTTCTTGAATAACGAAAGAAAGTAAGGGCCAAACAAGGCAGAAGGACCTGATGAAATTCAAACTAGACTTTTAAGAGAATCTGAAAGGACAGTTGTCAGTTTCAATTATCCATAATATGTTAACAAATCACTCGCAGGACACTAAAAATCCTCAAAGATAAGATGGTTGAATATTTGGAGCAAAATTAAATCATCAAGCATACACAATACACAGCATGGCTTTAGGAAGGGGCCGTGTTCTTGCATAACTAATCTTCTGGGTGTTTTTGGATGTTTGCAACAGATAGCTTTGTTCAGAGTAAACAGTAGCTTTTCTTGATTTCAGTAAAGCCATTTTGACAAATTCCCCCATACAAGACCTGGGTTGCAACTTAAAATGCATGGGGATCAGGGGGCAAGATTCTGGATTATATAGAAACGTGGCTTTCAGGACGTCAGCAAAGGGTTATATTAAATGGGTGCAAATCACAATGGATAGAAGTTCTCAGTGGGGTTTCACAGGGCTCAGTCCTGCGTTCAATTGCTTTTTATAATATTTGTGAGTGCAATTGAGAAACAGTATAGACAGCAAACAAAGTCTAGAAATTTGCAGACGATCTAAAAGTTTGTCAGGATTATAGAGGAAAACATGATCAGGATGTTTTTTTTTTATAGCAAAGGTTGCCTTTTAAAAGGACCTAGAAGAAGCTTAGAGCTTCAAACTAATGTTATCATTCTAAATGGGGTTGTGGGTATGCCACCCTTTTCTAAAAAGGTGCTTAGTTTAGTAGCTTATTGGTACTAACATGGCAATCTGCCAACCCACTTACATCAGGGAAACTTTTTTTACAGTAAGAGGGGACGTGTCTCGAACGAGGACAAACACATTGGTGCCAGTTTCACTTCTCTATCTCCATTTTGTCGAGAGTTATTGACAAAGTGTTGGTGGACCCTCGGATGACCTTGGCTGATCCTGTAGGGGTCACGGAAACCAAACTTTGTACCTGGATCATCAAGAAATGGCCTATGATAACATGATCCAGAAGCAATAGACTGATATGAGAGTATCCTCGAAATAGAAGCATTTTGAATATTTCCCTATTGACTTTATAATGAGGAAGGTCACGAAATTGACCCCGGTCTTTAGGTCCACCGATATACAAGAATATGAGATAAACTAATAATAGGTATCAATGACCTTATTGAAATCCTGTACGTTTGAAACAGATCAGCCACCTAAACTGTGGGATGTGGTACGACCGCAAACTTTTTTTGGAGATGTGTTCACGTGACTTGGCCTGGTGACCTGGACCCTGAGATGACCCTTGCCAATAGTTTCACACAATGTGGGGTAATTGATGCCCGAACAGCTGTGCCAAAAAACGGGTAAACTTTAGGAACGCGTCCTAAACGTCCGAGGGATACCCCTCGGGTCACGACGAGGGTTTAGCCCTCGCGCTACGGGGGCAGGGGCCTCACAGCCCCCCTCCCCCCCTGAGGTTTTTCATTGAATAACTGTGTACACCATGCGGGCGCATCTTATTGAAATTTTCAGAAGCTGAGTTTTACAACACTTAATACGCATCCTTTCAACATATGAAGTGTATACGACTATTGGATCGGTTGCCTATGACCTTTTTGTCCAAGGTCATGTCAGACACCAAAGAACAATTGACCTGACCCAAAGGACTCCTGTTGACCCTAGATACCAAAATAGGATGCCTTTGGATTCTATGACAGGCACTACGTTACGTTTTTACGGTGTCCTCTATCTTTCTTTGTTCGGAAGTTATACTAAGCCAGGCACGAAAGCCAAGGGGGTGAGGGGGGGGGGGGGGGCGGGGGGGTACGGGCTCCTCCCCTCCCCTGGAGGCCAGGAGGGCCATTTTTGGTCGCTCGCAGCGCACCGAAAAGGACCGACGAGGACCCGCGCGAAGCGCAGTAATCATGACCGCTAAAGACCAACGCGCAGTATCTCTAAATACTGATCAAGATAGAGATTACTGACCAAGCGCAGTAATCTCTAAAGACCACGTGCAGATTGGTCTTTAGAGAGTTTAGAGTACTTCAAAATGCCATTTAGGGCCACCAAGACCCTTTCTGAAAGACCACAGGGCCCCTTGGACGTTCAAATAAGCCCCCGTGAATGTCAAAGTGGTCCGTGTACAGGACCGAAAGGACCGCTGAGCGGTTCAGATGGCCCCCCAGAACACGTCGAATGGGCCCCCTAGCCAGCACAGAGGGGCCATCTGGGCAGGTCGAGAGGACCCTGAGCATGTCAGCACGTGCCGACAAAGCGGACAGCGCAGTCCCCTAACCAGGTCATAAGGACCCTTGAGCTGGTTCGAGGGGTCTCTGGACAGATCAGAGGGCCACTGGGATGTTAAAAAGGGGCCCCTGTGCAGGTCAGAGGGGACTCCTGACCAGACCGAAAGGGCACCGAGGTGGGCCAGAAGGGGCCCCTGAACATGCCGAATTGGCCCCTAGTCAGCACAGAGGGGCCCCAGGGTAGGTCCGAGGGCCCCTCGGAGCATGTGGCAAGGCGACAAAGCAGCCAGCGCAGTCCCTTGCCTGATCGGAAGGGCCCATTATAATTTATGGAGGGGTCCCTGGAGAGACCAGAGGGGCTCTTGGAAAGTTTCAAAGGGCCCCTGTGCAGATCGGAGAGGCCCCTGCCCAGACCGAAAGGACCCCAGGGCGGTTGAAGAATGGCCACTGAACATGCCGAATTGGCCCCTAGCTAGCACGGAGGGGCTCAGTGGCTGGTCGGAGGGCCCCTTGAGCATGTCAGCAGGACCACGCCGCAGGCCAACTCAGTCCCGACCAGAAGAGTCGCTGGGCAGATCGGAGGGGGCTCCTGGGAAAGTCAGAGGGGCCCTGGCTTCACCGAAAGGGTCTCTGGACCCGGGGTGAAAGGCCTTTGAACCATGCCGGATGAGTTCCTAGCGAGACTGGAGGGGCCCTTGGGCAGGTCCGGAGGGGCCCCTGAGCATGTTCGGCAGGGCGACAAGAAAACCAGTGCTCAGTCCCTTGGCCAGATAGGAAGGGACCTCTGAACCGGCCCTTGACACACAAGAGGGGGCTTCTTGGAAGGTCAGAGACTCCACTGACGTTCCAAGTCCAGGAAGGTCAGAGGTCAGACCAGAAGTCAGAGATTCCCTGGTCAGACGGAAGGGGCGAAAAGTACGTAGGGATGCAGATGAAGAGTAATACAAAGAGGACTTATTCCCGCAAGCAAAATATTAAAAGCGGAGCTTTCGGGTATATTGTAACACCCTTCGTCAGGGGTGTGTTGCAATATACTCGAAAGCTCCTACTTAAACAAATTATTGTAGATTAATCCTTTTTTTGTATTTAATATATATCACCCACTCCACATCATGTCTTTTCGCTGATCCCAGATGAGTCCCTGAACAGGTTGGAAGGGTGTTGAAAAGGTTGGAGGGCCCCCAAGACGATCTGAAGGGACCCTGGGCCTTTTCAACAGTAAGAATGCAGTTGTCCGAGGGAGTAAAATAAAAAAAATCGCGGCGCGCTGTGCGGCGCAATAAATTCAATTTTATGCGGGTTAGAAAGAAAACCAAATCGACCCGTTTTTCTCGTCGCATTTATGTGTTATGTTGCTATTTTTCTATATAATTGGGCAACATAGTACACTTTATAATTTTTTTACCGCACTTTTTAAACGCACAATACAATTTTTAGAGGCCCGCAACATACACAATGCGACGCATTGATGAGAAAGCACATCCAGGGCATAAGACTGCAAAAAAAATATTGCACCGGCTCCGCGGCCCCAATTTGTTTAAGAGTTCCAGGTCTGGAGCTTAAAAAATATTCCAAGTTGGTATACCTGATTCCAAATGCCCTGTCGCTGGTTCCAAAGTTGATATGGCAGTTTGATTATTGATAACTCCAGCTTCCTAAAAGTTAGTATGGCCCATGCCATACCTGTCATACTGCATTTCCCATCCTTGTAAACATGCCTTTCATCCGTTTTGTTTGGCCGTTTCAACGCTTGAAAAAGGGGGCCTTTTTCAACGCTGGGAAGGGGACCCTTTCGAGGCGCCGCTCCCCCCTCTCTGGAAGAAATCCTGGCTTCGTGCCTTTTACTAAGCGCCCTGTACATGTGCGGTAATTCAAAAACGCACAGCAATTATCTTCTATGGGTGACGATTTATGCGACCTAAGAAGGTCATTAACTGGCCCCAGGCCGATGAACATTGATTATACTGCCAGATATCTAATACAACGACCAATATTTTTGACGCTAACCAAATCGTTTGTATACTCATCACTTTGGTAATGACGACGGACAGAGCAAAATCGCTATTTTTTGGGACGTGTTCGATCTTTATGTCATTCACTTGACCTGGAAGGTCACCCGTTTGACCTGAAACCTAAAAATTGCACACTGTTTAGATTCTCGTCATGACAGGGCAACATGCTGGTTCTTACTGCATTACTCTATGTTTGCTTTGGTGTGGAAGTTAACTAGGGGGGGGGGGGGGGTGCGGGTGAGTCTCTCCCCTCCCCCCGTTGGGGGTTGCTGTTTGAAGGGGAGAAAAGGTCCCTGTAGGGCGAGGGTTTAAGGGCAGCCCCTATAACTGTGTATTGTGCAATAAATACAGCCCGTCGGTATATGTGTATGTAGTATTATTCAAATGATCCATGACAGTATTAAACATACCTGTATTCAATCGGATTTTGTGTATGCTACCTACTACGACATGCCTACTGTTTAGCATGGTTTGTAAACGGCACAGACGCATCAATATATCTCGGTAAGAAGTATACTTTAATCCAACAAATAAAGCATGCCATCGCTTTTACTGAGCTTAATTGTAAACGAGATTGTTAACATTACAGCTTTGCAAAGAAGTTTAACTTAATTTTCACACGAATGCCGTTATTTACACAAGCTAATTGGTCTTAAACCCGCGCACTGCAAGGGGGGGAGGGGGGGAAATTCCGCCCACCCCCTCAGTTTTTCGCAAGATATCGAAAAAAACGGCGGCGCGCGCGCGCCCGACGGTTTTTAGCACACCTGCTAAGACATAACTTGCGCACACTTCGAAAAAAAAATAACCTCAGGTCATCACAGGTCAGGTCACCAGACAAGGTCAAGTGACCCCACCCTCCAAAAATGTTTTGCAGTTGTGCCAAAGCCAGTAGTTTTTTCACCGATCAGGTTCAAACTTACAGGATATCATGAGGGCATAAGTAGTTACAGTTGGCTTATCTTCGGAATCTTGGATATCGGTGACCTAAGGTCAGGTCAATTTCGTAACCTCCCCATAATAAAGTCTATGGGGAAAATATACAAATGCTTCCTATTTCAAGGATGATAATACATAATATTAGTCCAATTACTTTTTGGGATCATGTTATTATAGGATATTCTTTCATGATCCAAGTGTAAGCTTTTGTTCAGTGACCCCTATGGGGTCCATTTGGTGGTCATGCGAGGTCACCATCTCTTTTGTTGTCAATAACTCCCGGACATAATGCCAAATAGAGAAGTAAAAACAGACAGCAATATAGTTGTCTCGTCGTGACACGTCTTCCCATATGCAACATGCCCTACTTGGTTCACCACTTGACCTTGATCTGAGGTTAATTTTTTTAGTTGACTTAATAAGGCCAATATGTATATCATTGGAAGCGCCTTGACCAGATAAACACAATGGCTTAAAACTATGTGTCGTTATTCTTTATTAAGTACAAAGTGAATAGCGAAAAAACGATTTGGCAAAAAACAGTTTTTGTTTTGACCTCTGGAGTCTCAAATATTGACCTAAGAGTTTTCAGGACATCTTCGCGATTGAAAATTTTACTGGCTGGGCGTGTTCCTTTTCGGTTTTGTTTTCTAAATAGCATAGTTTCCGAGATATATGGGGAATTTCTGGAGCAAAGTCCCTAAAACAGGGAACAAACTGGAAATTTTTGACCTTTGAGGACCTATGGCGACCTCAATTTATTACCCAGACCTAAAACATATTTAAGTACTTTCGATGGAAGTTGTATCAAAACTATCAAATGCCCTTTTATGCTTGTCGCTAAGTAGCGTAAATTTTTTTAGGATCTCCGGGGGCGGAAAATCAACCCCCCCCCTGCAGTTTGTGTTCGGCGCAAACTCCCTGTAGTGCGAGGTTTAATTAAAACATGCATATGTGCAACACGTGGATCGAAATGCCACATATGTCATAAACAATCCTTGTTTTTACGGAACTATATATATTATATATAATATTCATAGTTTATTTTTAACATTTTCATCACCTTGTTCCCCTTCATATTTTTAATTTCATTTTTCACTCACACATTTTCAAATAAACAAACAATACCGAATTTAAAAAAAGTAATTTTGGAGTCTTCGAAAATATTTTGGAAATAGGATATCTTTTATTCGTGCTTAATGGCAAATGCTAAGATATATATCGCCGCCATTGTCTTTACCGCTAAACAATATCGTGCAGATTATAATGTCATGAAGAACATGGAAATAACGCTTTATTCTATTTTTAATTTATTTAGAAGTTTACATGAAGATTATGTGATAGTCGAGCGTGAGCCCGCTACATTCTGAAACATTGCGGGATATACTGCTGATTTGATTTTATTAATGGTGAAATTAATGACTGTATGTGTGCATTATCTAAATTAAGTGTTTCTTTTATCGATGATTGGAAGCTCACGATCAAGCGTTACCTTTTCTCGGACCAAACTAAACCCAGCATTGGTGGCTGGGTCTCAGCCGAAACGCCATTGGCTGGGGGGGGGGGGGGGGGCGTTTTTTCGCCCACTCCCTGGTTATCTTTCGAACCAATAACCCCAGCGAGACACGCCAAGGCGGCAATCTAAATGTCTAGATGAGAGGGCTATTCAAAGCATACATCAAAGTTTTAAAATAAGGTCACATGTGAGGTCACGGTCAGGCCAAATCTCAAAATTGAGATATTTCAGTTTTTTGGGTCATACTTTCCATCCAAAGCCTTAGATTGAGGACTATTATAGCACAAAGTGCTCTCAAGGGGGCAATGCATCTTCCGCATAAGCGAACATGAAATTGTAAGCAAAGGTCAAGGTCAAGATCAGGTCACACAAAGATCGCAGGTCTACAAAAGCCATGCGACACATGTATGTATGGGTTATTCTACACACATAATTCGATAATAGCAGCCATCTTGCACAATCTGAACACCATATAAGGTCAAGGTCCAGGTCACATAAGTTCACATTTTTTTTCATTGATCAATCTAAATAAAAAAACGTCATGTTTGTAGACCAGTTTTGTCTCAGGAAATACAGCGCTGGCATTTATTTGTCGGTATCTGGTCACGAAAAGCAAACAAACGCAATTAAAAAAGAAAATGACGTCATGAGTTATTCATACGTCGGGAGCCATAAGTCAGGCAAAAATAAATATATTGTCTTTTAAAATTGGTTTTGGACATTGTCCACAGATGGTACTTCGACATGTCTTCCGGGTTTTTGAATAGGTTTGAAAATTTTGATTTTGATTTGCATTTTTCTTCAAACAAAATTTCAAAACAAAAAACCATTGTTTGGTGTTAAAAAACATTGATTTTTCTCAAATACCAACTCCGAGATAGCTATTTTTGTTGCCCTTGCCATTGGAAAATCTTTTGACGCTTTTTTTTCTTGCATTTTTCCTCATAATATGGCATTGTTACGGCATGCTAAAGTTTAGCTAATTTTTGTGTCAAATTCGTGATGGCCACTTAATTCGTTATATCACGCAATTTTTCGACGAAGAAAAAGACGTAAAAATTGATATTTAGAGAAGGTACCAGAAGGTTTTTACGTCCGATAACCCTACTGGTTTTTGAGCTATTGGGGAAAGTTCGTCAGGGGGGGCGAAAAATGCCTTCCTGGTGATGTGCTTCGTATGTTCATGACCTTAAGGTCGGTGGAGTGGCCGCCATCTACCGGCTCGGGGCGCTGGAATCGGGTACGAGAAGGCGGAGCATCCTTGACATTAGAGCGCGGCCGCTGTATAAAAGACGGGGTCCGCCGTGCATGGCTACACTCATTGTGGCTTCAGTCAACAGAACAACAGCTCAGACGGCAAAGATGAAGGGTGGGTTCGGTTTAGGGGTACTAGTGCAAATATGATCATTTCTGATCACAGGTCCAGAGCGGTGTGGGAAAGCATTACATAACGATACTTCGGTATGACTTAAGTAATAAAGATATATTTTTCACAGGGTGCCCGCAACGATTATTTCTTAAGAGGTATTTGTGTAAATCGAACTTACTTCGTCCTCATTTTTACCACATTAGCTAACATTCAAAGTGGCTTTTTGCAAAAACGAATTTGTATCGACTTTGGCGCCATGCAGTTTGTATTTTTAGAATCTCCAAATTATTCCATCTGAATAGCAAATTACATCACCACAGTTTTTAAAGAGGAATAGTAGAATGGCCATAATTTATATTCATAGATTCTATTGATTCATTGAAGTTAGCAAGCGATAATTTTCAAGTGTTTAAAGGCAGTTACTATGTGCCTTAATCCATTCTTTACAAACTTGGGACGGTGTAGGCAAGTACCTCACTGTATGAGATTCATAATATAATTCTTGGCCTTGCTTTTAACTTGCCTAACTACATCAAAACTGATTGCGGTGCACGTCATTATACTGTAACCTTATTTGGTATATCTGCATAGTCCATTTCTTTTCCAATTGAGATACAAATCGTACACCTGTTTATGCAGAATGGCGGGGGAGTTCCGCTTCCTTGGTTTGCTGAATATTTGATGTCCCCTGCCAGTATTCTAACTGCTATAATAACACAGATACCTAATTTCTGGTGAGTTTCCACCAATATTTCTTCTTTCTTCCCGACTTCGTGGGACCACGTGCCGCGTGATTATATACCATATTCCGGCTTGTTCCGCCACCCCGTGTTTTCATAACCAAACGCCCCCGCCCTCTCCGTGTCTCCCGTGTTACAGGTGCTGTTGACTGTAGCGGCCGTGCTGGCGCGTGCTCCGCCCGCCCATCTGCGGGTAACGCCGGAGCGACTACGGCGCCGCGCCCGCCGCCCGCCTTCTCCGGCGCAGGAGGCGCCCTCGCTGCTGGTTGCAGGTGGCGCCCCTCTCACCGGCCCGACGATGGCGTCCTCTGTGTTTGCTTCCGGGAAACGGACTGCAGAGACGCTGTCATCATCTTCCGCTGGTGGTAGTGTCGGTGGAGGCCAGAGGGTGTTTCAGCCCAGGCTAGCCAGTCTAGTCCCAGGCTAGCCCGCGGCAATGGAAGGGCAACGGAGCCAACGGTGGAAGCCAAGATTACCCGGGTTATAACACCCCAGGCTAGTCCGCGGAAACGGTGGCAACGGGTGGCAACGGTGGAAACAGGCGGACGTCAAGATTATCCCAGCTACAACAATAAAGCTAGCCGTTGGCAACGGAGCCAACGGAGGAAACGGCGGCAACAGTGCCAAACGGAAACGGCGGGGACGCCAGGAGCTACCCGGATATAACAGCCAGTCTAGCCAGTCTGGACGCGGAAACGGCAACGAGGGCCCCAAACGGTGTTGAAACGGCGGGACGTCAAAAATTATCCCAGCTACAACAACCAGGGGAGTCGCGGCAAACGGCGCCAACGTGGCAGCCGAGGAAGCACAGCCAGCGTCGTTCCGTTCGCCCAGCCAGGAAACAGCCGTGGGAAACGGCAACTCCAACGGCAACAACAGGCGGCAACAACCAGCTACAACTCCCAGAAACGGCCAGAAACGGTTCCCAGCGCCGTCCCGCCTCCGCAGCCCGTCCCTGCTTCCCGCCCTGCTGCCCGTGCCTGCCTCTCACCCTGCTTACCCCGCCCTACTTACCCGCCCTGCTGCCCGCCCCCGCAAGGCCCGCCCCGCAGCCCGCCCTGCTGCCCCGCCCTGCTGCCCCGGCCTGCTGCTCGTCCTGCTGCCCGCCCTGCTGCCCGACCCGCTTGTCCGCCCTCAGGGGCCCTGCCCAGTGGAGGCGACGCCCTCAGGCCCAGTTACGGAGCTCCCTCAGCGGGTGGGCAGCCGTGGTAAACCGTAGGTAACGGGGGTAACGGTGGTAAACCGTGGTAACCGTGGTAAACCGTGTACGGTAACGGTGGTAACGGTGGAAACGGCCAGAACAAGCTCCGGAGCTTGCTGCCGTGGCTGGTGGTTCTGGAGGCTTCTCTGGTGCCGCTGGTCCCACGTTGGTGGTGTGCCGGTCTCGACCCCCTGGCGCTCCCGGCCTCTGGCTCCGACCAGTACCCGCGTCTCGGCGAGCGGCGAGCCTATGCCGTACGAGTTCCTGTGGGCGGTGCTGGACGCGGAGAGCAGGTAACGACTACAGCCACGAGGAGAAGTCGGATGGTCGTCGTCTGGAAGGCCAGTACCGTGTCTGCTGCCTGATACCCGCATCCAGACGGTTACCTACTACGTGGAGGGCGATTCCTGGGTTATGTGGTAGAGATTGAGTACGAAGGTGAGGCCTCAGTATGATGAGGCTCCCGCTGGTAAACGGTAAGGGTGGTAATGGTAACGGTCAGGGTTGGTAATGGTAACGGGCTGGGTGGTGATTATCAGCAGGGTGGTGCCACATTGGTAATGGATTTGGAGGAGCTGGTAGCGGGCAGGGGAGCGGCTGGTGATAATGGTTACCAGCAGGGAGGAGCCGATACCAGTGTCTTCCAGGGTGCGGGCCGCTGGTTAACAATTACCAGCAGGAGCAAGCTGCCGGTAGAGGCTCCCAGCAGGGGAGCAGCCACTGGGTAATGATTACCAGCAGCCCCAGGGATCTCCCAGCCAGTCCTCTCCCCCTCGCAACAGCTACCTTGGCCTCCTGCCAGAAGCTTCTAGTGGACGTCCACACCAAGTACTAACGGTAGTTACGTATGACGTCATAACACACAGTTATTCTGATTTGATTCTGATCGAGAGAAGAAAAAAAAAACAAGTCCGCTTGTTCTGTTAAACTTTCATACGCCGATTTGTGTTATGTGTCCGTGTGGGTCGAATTATGGGCTCATCTTCGTATTCGGATAATGTCACGAGAGTAACAATACGATACGAGAGCGGGTTCTTCTTTTGACTGTTCATCTTATATCACATTCACTGTGCCTCATGTCTTGAGAAATATTATGGTCGATTGTCTCATTCTGGAGTAATGTGTATATGTACCGATTGTATATTATTACTGGTTTGAATGTATCCATCGTCTGCATCTACCTAGTTTCGTAATTAGTTGTGTATTTGAACCATGTGTCATTGCTTGTTGGTCGATATCGTATTTATTCGACCAGGGTGAATATTTATTTATGTACCGGCTATATGATGCCTGTGATGTGGCGCGAATTCTTACAATACATAGACGATCACTGGATATTTGTATTTTTACTGAAGAGTGGCCAAGGACGTCATAATCTTCATTCATCGGCGGCGTTTGTCTCTCCAATGTACAGCGATTGTTGCGATTTTCCGGTCCGGGGTGGTCTAACGTCCTCCTCAGTAGACTTGTCCCGACTGACATCAGGTGTGTTCTTTCCGCAAATGGTCAACAAGCTGAGTGTTTTCCTTTGAACATAAGCATACTTCTGATGTGCCATCGTTAAATCTGGGTCTAGACAAGAAGGTTGCTATTTTATTACGGCTTCGCTGCGTACTATTTTTGTTCATCCCGCTGCGGGGTGATTGGGACGTGCTCGGGTCACGGGCAGCGCCCGTGGACGGTGGTCGGCGCCACCTTCGTCGTGCCTCGGCGGGGGGGGGGGGGGGGGGGGGGGACGCCACCCTCGAACTCGGCTCCGATGGGGGAACATAGACAAAAACCGAAAATAAAAATCGAAAGCTCGTCAGAAATAACTTTAAAACTATTTCGGTAATTTTGTCCCTGGAACTACTTTGTCCTCTGGAAACTACGATAGCCAGGAACAAACGGAAAAAGCAATTGCAAGCTCTTGAAAAATTCAAACGTTACTTGGTGTCCCTCAAATATAGCTCAGGTCAATAGGTTTAGGCTCCAGAGGTCATCAAGGTCAAAACATTTCATTTTTTTGGGCAAAAACTGGTTTTTCAGAAATAACTTTTTCCTAATAACGATAAGGCAATAACTTGATTTAGCTAGACATGGTAATGCCAGATAGTAAGGACCTCTTCAGTTTTTATAAGTTTAGTACAGTTTCTAAAAATATAGGTCCATTTAAGGTAGATGATGTGTTAGTTAAGCAAGGATAGTTAAATGGTTGAAGTGGCATAATGATCATTTCCAATCTGTCTTTACTATCCAAGGACCAACAGTAGTATTTACAGTACCCGAGCCCGTAGCCCCGAGCCCAGATACCGAGGAAAACTATAAGAGAGCTAGGTAGCATAAGTATTGAACTTGTTTCTTGAATAACGAAAGAAAGTAAGGCCAAACAAGGCAGAAGGACCTGATGAAATTCAAACTAGACTTTTAAGAGAATCTGAAAGACAGTTGTCAAGTTTCATTTATCCCATAATATTTTTACAAATCACTCGCCGGACACTAAAATTCCTCAAAGATAAGATGGTTGAATATTTGGAGCAAAATTAAATCAATCAAGCATACACAATACACAGCATGGCTTTAGGAAGGGCCGTTCTTGCATAAACTAATCTTCTGGTGTTTTTGGATGTTGCAACAGATAGCTTTGATCAGGGTAAACAGTAGCTTTTCTTGATTTCAGTAAAGCATTTGACAAATTCCCCCCATACAAGACCTGGGTTGCAACTTAAAATGCATGGGGATCAGGGGCAAGATTCTGGATTATATAGAAACGTGGCTTTTCAGGGACGTCAGCAAAGGGGTTTTATTTTAATGGGTGCAAATCACAATGGATAGAAGTTCTCAGTGAGGGTTTTCACAGGGCTCAGTCCTGCGTCAATTGCTTTTTATAATATTTGTGAGTGCAATTGAGAACAGTATAGACAGCACAACAAAAGTCTAGAAATTTGCAGACGATCTAAAAAGGTTGTCAGGATTATTAGAGGAAAACATGATCAGGATGTTTTTTTTTTTATAGCAAAGTGCCTTTTAAAGGACCTAGAAGAAGCTTAGAGCTTCAAACTAATGTTATCATTCTAAATGGGGTGTGGGTATGCCACCCTTTTCTATAAAGGTGCTTAGTTTAGTAGCTTATTGGTACTAACATTGGCAATCTGCCAACCCACTTACATCAGGGAAAACTTTTTTACAGTAAAGAGGACGTGTCTCGACGAGACAAAACCATTGGTGCCAGTTTTTCACTTCTCTATCTCCATTTTGTCGAGAGTTATTGACAAAGTGTTTGGTGACCTCGGATTGGACCTTGGCTGATCCTGTAGGGGGTCACGAGAACCAAACTTGTACCTGGATCATCAAGAATGGCCTACTGATAACATGATCCAGAAGCAATTAGACTGATATAGAGTATCCTCGAAATAGGAAGACATTTGAATATTTCCCTATTGACTTATAATGGGAAGGTCACGAAAATTGGACCGGTCTTTAGGTCACCGATATACAAGAATATGAAGATAAACTAAATAATAGGTATTCAATGACCTTATGAAATCCTGTACGTTTGAAAACAGATCAGCCACAAAAACTGTGGATGTGGTACGACCGCAAAACTTTTTGGAGATGTGTTCACGTGACTTGGCCTGGTGACCTGACCTGAGATGACCCTTGGCCAATAGTTTTCACACAGTGTGGGGTAATTGATGCCCGAACAGCCTGTGCCAAAAACGGGTAAACTTTAGGACGCGTCTAAACGTCCGAGGGATACCCCTCGGGTCACGACGAGGGTTTAGCCCTCGCGCTTACGGGGCAGGGGCCTTCACAAGCCCCCCCCCCCTCTGAGGTTTTTATTGAATAACTGTGTACACATGCGGCGCATCTTATTGAAATTTTCAGTAGCTGAGTTTACAACAATTATACGCATCCCTTTCAATAATATGAAGTGTATACGACTATTGGACTCGTTGCCTTTGATCTTTTTGTCAAGGTCATGTCAGGACACCAAAGAACAATTGGACCTGACCCCAAAGGACTCCTGTTGGACCTAGATACCAAAAATAAGATTGCCTTTGGAGTTTTTATGACAGGCACTACGTTTACGTTTTACGGTGTCTCTCTCTATCTTTCTTTGTTCGGAAGTTATACTAAGCCAGGCACGAAGCCAGGGGGGGGCGGGGGGGGGGGGGGGCGGGGGGTACGGCTGCCTCCCCTCCCCTGGAGGCCAGGAGGGCCATTTTCGGTCCGCTCGCAAGGCGCCACCGAAAAGGACCGACGAGACCGCGCGAAAGGCGCAGTATCATGGACCGCTAAAGACCACGCGCCAGGTATCTCTAAATTACTGATCAAGATAGAGATACTGACCAAGCGCAAGTATCTCTAAAAGACCCACGAGCAGATTGGTCCTTTAGGCGAGTTTATTAGAGTACTTCAGCATGCCCATTTAGGGCCCACCAAGGAACCCTTTCTGAAAGGACCACAGGGGCCCCTTGGACGTTTCAAATAAGCCCCGTGAATGTCAAAGTGGGTCCGTGTACAGACCGAAAGGACCGCTGAGCG